>NBIL01053215.1:0-19421 GCA_002752925.1 Viola pubescens var. scabriuscula | reverse complement strand
TTCTTTTTCTTTTTCTTTTTCTTTCTTTAGAATAAGGTATTGTTTGTGGGTATTGTTTTTAGCTTTCCAAGCGTGGGATGTTGTTTGTTGGAGAATCCACAACCAAATTGGCTCCCTAATGCCCCACGCTAACTAGCTACTCTCCCCCCACCATAACTCGTGCAATCCTTAATCTTAATAATGCCCGCTAATTATATATAAATAAATAAATAAAATTTCTTTAATTTCCTTCAACAAAGGCAAAAAAAGAGAGGAAAGAATTAAGAAATAAAATAAATTAATAATCCCCTTTTTTTTATTCAAGAAACCGAAAAATATTACAATCACTTCGACGAAAGGAAATTTACTACAAAGTTAAATGTCATTTCCCATATTTTGTAATTGGCTAATTAAATGTACTAATGTTTAATATCAAGTCAAATGCCTAGTCTGATAGTAGGTGACACAGCTGCACGGATCAAGGCCTCCATTTGCGCCAAATAATTAAATTATTTTTAGTGGCAGAAAATGTGGAAAAGATTAGTATTTGTTTAGTGCGTGAGTCCACCTTTTTTTTCCCTTCTTTTTGTCGAAAAAGAGACCTGCTTTTTAATTTCTTTACCTTTTTATTAGTGTCAAAATTATTTAAACAACTAATCTCTTAATTAGTTGGTTTGCTTTAATCAAATACAAGCATATGAAAGTTTTTCGTCGCCTTTTAATTGGATGGATCCTTTATCTTTTACGTATATGATGAGTAGTGCACTGCACATTTTTAATTAAAATGCAAGAAATCAATCATACACCTATCAACCTTTGGGACGAATAGCACAACCACTCAATAATTATGGATTTGTAGAAAATCAGAAAATTACTTTTCTTTAAAGACTTTAGAGTGCTCGAGCGAGATTACTCGATAGAATAAAAGAAAATACGCAAGTATGTATCAAAATCCAAAAAAAACACGTACGTTCCACTATACATATGTATTGTTCTAAGTTTTGATTTCTTATTTATTTGTGCGATACACAGGTCATCAATTTAGTTTTTACTTGAAAATTATGAATAGTTATTTAAGCATATGAAACTAACATAAATTCGTGCCGCTGATATATGTATGATGATTAGTAGTTATCTATTAGTGATGGAATATAAGAATAAAAATTCAGTTTCGATTTTTTTCTCAGCCTATTTGAATAACTTCCGTGGTAGGAAATTGAGGATTGAATTTGTAAAGAGCACGTAGATCCAAAATGATTAGATTAATTAAATTTATTATAAATAAATTAATTAAATCCAATGTATGATGATTAAAAACACAACCATATAGTGTATGTATTTATATAAGAAAATAAAGTGTTAGAGGAATCGTTTGTAGCTTTACATCTCATATTTATTTATATTTGTATAAAGGAAATGGAAGAGTTGTTTTAGTGCTACCAAAAGGGAAGACCCAATGGGGTTGAGAGGGATTAATCCTTAATAGAATAGAGGGAGTTTGATTAAGCATGGTGATTGTTCCCTCCACTCCAAACAAGAGGGCATGAAAGTAATATTATTTAATTTAACATTTGTTAAATTAATTATCCCTTAATTAATTACATCATTATATTAGTATTAGCTGCAAATGGATCTCCTCACCTGTGCATAAGATCTGCTTCAGGTGGATAAATCATGTGCATCTCCTTTCATTATATTTTTTATATTTTTTATATTTTTTGTAGCTCTACCTCAGCTAGTACCATGCCCTGTCTTGGCACGGCAGTCTTTTCCCCGGTTCCTTTTTTCTCTTCTTAATAAAATAATACTAATAATACTAATAATTAAAATAGTCAAAATCGAGAGTAAAATCGAAATAAAGATGTGAAATAGAAAACATAAAATTGACTCCTAAAATAATAGTAAAATTTACATTTTTTTATAATTTAAATTATTATTATTATTATTATTATTATATATATATATAGTCATTTTCTAAATAATTTAATTAGTAATTATAATTTTTTTAACAGAAACGACATTATCTTGACCAAAACAATGCAGTTTTAGATTTGAAGTAAAACAACGACGTTTTAGATTGACTAAAATAGTCTGTTTTTATTTTTTTATTTTTTAAAATCTACCATATTTTCTGAACTCGGTAGACTTGTACAAGTACACCAAATTTACTGAGTCAACTCTAGATTTGATGTCGATTTCAGCCAATTTTGATTTGATGTCTGAGTTAGTCCACTGATGAGAGTCAAACTCGTATGAGTTTACGAGTTTGACACACGATTTTAACTATCATGCTAATAATGCTTTCTACTACTATATACTTCCTCTAATCTTTACTATCCGACATTTTGTATTCCAAAATTTGGTTCAATTTAATTGACGTTTTGTTCTCTCCCATGTGCAACTTACTCCTACTTGTGTCAAACATTTTGATTACAAAAATGAAATTTAAATTTACAGCCATAAAAAACCAATGTGTGATGAAGTGATAGGAATCCAAATTTCTCAAAAGTGCCAACAATTGTCTGTGCTCTGTTGCCTTTCTTACAAAAAAAGACGAAGAGACTAGATGGAATATGTATTTTTATTAAGTTGTTATGGTCATATTTTAGATGCATGCTCTAACATTTTATTATTTTCTTCATATATATAAGATGATAATTGATGGGGGATTTCCCCCTAAATTTTGACCGTATTTTTTTCTTGAATGAGAAACTAATTATCTATGCCCGATTATTCTTTTTTTCTTTCTTTCTAAATCAAAATTGATCGTGAGATTCCTTGGAAATGTTAAAAGATGGAAGAATATAGTGAAAATAAAAACAGAAAATCAAGAACCTAAAAATAAATAAATTATCTCATATGAGTCCAATGAACCAGGAATTAATTATATTTGTACGAGGTTAATTTATTAAAAAAATGCAATATAATTTTCTGAAAAAGGCTGGGATAATTATACTTACCCATCCTCATGAAGGAAATGATAGGGAAAATTAAAGTAAATTTATATAATTGAAAAAATAAAAAAATAAAAAATCGTGCAACTTATTAAAAAAATGGCAAGAGAAATGAGATGGATTACGCCTATTTTAAGAGTGTAATGAATCTAATGATTGTGTTGTTTTAATGAAACATTTTTGGTACGAAAACATTAGTAGTACTAAATATTAATCAAGTATGCCGAAAATCACCCTAGTTGGGGCAATGAATTGATGGCCAAGTTGATGGATCATCACATCAGTGTAAAGCGGACGGACCAATTGACATAATACGCTCAAATTCAATAGGCCTTTTCTACCCTCTCCCAACCCTAAAGTAAGGCTATTGATTTTTACCAAAATAAAATAAAATAAAAATAAAATAAGGCTATTAATGAAATAATAATAATAATAATCAATACTGCTATATAACATAATAATATAGCATTAATTATTTGTTGATAACAAATTATTAATAAAAAATTAAATTCATGTTTAAATCTCTTTTTTTTTTTTTTGTTAATAAAAGAATTTGTAACCGAGTGATGTGGGGTGGAGGGTTTTAATTTTTCATCATCTACACAAAAATGGTGGTGAGTTAGTGGGACCTCATCATCTTTCCATGATCATGGGTTTGAACGGTCAAGCATCAAATTATTGGTTTGAATGTTAAAACATAGGATGCCCATTCATCTCTTTCATTTATCCCATTTTACACATTGCTTAAAATCTACCTTCATTTTTTTAAACAAAATTTATCTTTATATGTTTTTGTTTTGATTTCATTAATTTATAAAAAAATACTTAAAATATGAGCGCATTAAACCACTTGCATCAATCATTCCTATGTTTTATTTTGAAGTTGATATATTTTAATACTACTATTTTTTATAAGGTATTTTAGGGTCTTTTTCATTTCCATTTATTCTTTTTATTCAGCTAACTTTTTTTTACCCCAATAATTATTTTATAATATTAATAACATTATTAGATGTCAAAAACCATCTGCTTGATTGAAAAAATATTATTTTTTGTACAGAAGGAATGGTTAAAGGTAAGAGAAATATAATGGTTTATGACATTCCGATGGTCAAGTCAGCAATCGGATGAAGAGTATAAAGGTCTATCGGTAGTTGAGATTAACTTAGGCAATGCAGTGGTACTTGTGCTTGTCAGTGAACATATTTTGTGAGGAAGTGGAGGGGGATATTTATAGACCTCGCTCTTCATATTCAGCTGTCCCGTGCCGTTTGGATGGGAGTTGGCTAACCTAAGGAGATACTGTTGAAGGTGCCGTTTGCTCTACCCTTACCGATAGACCTAAAAAAGACAAATAAGGTGCTGTGTACTTACCTGGTCTTATATCGTTTTACCGTATCCGCTTAATTATGACCGTTTGATCATGTTTGACTATGCTCCTGCTTGAGGGATATGGCCCCTGAGGTACTATTATTTATTATCAGTTTAAATTTTGGAGATATATCCAATTTATTAAAATTGAATTCTAAAATTAAATTAAATCAATTTAGTTTTTTTCTTTTCTTTTCACAACAATGAACATGACAAACTTAGCTTAACTCTTCAAGCCAACCATAGTATAGTTTGGTTCGAACCCAACCATATTTAAGATTAGTTAACTCATGATGGTTCAACCCCCACACGGAGAAAGAGAGAGAGAGAGAGAGAGAGAGTAAAAGGAAGGGTAATCTTCCGGTGCATCATGAGTGTACAGTAACACCTTGCGTGCATCTTCTCACGCACGCACGCACGTACGTATCAAAGCAACAATCCTCCTCTCCCGCTTTTCTTATTTTTAATTAATAACAATATTTATTTTTCATCTAATTTTTGTTCCAGGGACATTTACGTCAATTTGCGTTCTATATAATCTCTTGCTCTTTCCGTGCACTCTCATTGTTTCTACTTTGACTCCCTCTCTCTCTCCATCTCACAGCAGAAAAGAATCCTTTTTTGAGTGTTTTGATCTCTCTAAGCTTATTGGGTGCTTGCAATTTCAACAGCTTGAAGGTGTTTTTTGTTGGGTTGTGAATCTTTTTCTGTGTAAGTTTTTCTTTTTCCCTGCTTGCTTCCTTCATCACTTTGTGTTTATGTCCTGTTATCAGTTCTTACTTCATCTTTTGCTAATGGGTCCTCAATGTTCTTGTTCATCTTTAGTGTTCCAGCAAAAAGTTTTTTGCTTTTCCCCAAAAAAATAGAAAAAAACCTGGATTAATTTGTCTTTAGTTTCATGCCTGTTTTTGTTTTTTCATCTATTAATGTTGAATTTTTGGTAGATAGTGAAAAATGGTCTCTCTTATCTCATGGTAGTTACTTGAAAAAAATAAGATCCTTATGGTACCCGGGACTGCTTTAGCTGTGTTTTTGTTTAGATTTACTTTCTTAGCTAATATCTTTGAATAGCGAAGATCTGTGGTTGTAGAGTTTGAATTTAGTAGCTTCTTTATATGAGATTTGCTTCTGATGTTAGGAATTTTGCGTTCGCAGGGTATTTGAAGTTGGAGTTGGTGCAAGTAACAACTGTGGCGATCTTATTTTGTAGGGGAACAGTATGCGGTGGTTTTTGAGTCTTTCTGTTGATGTGATTCGCAAAGTTATCTCTCTGAACCTCTATTGTAGAGTTATCCTGTAATTTTGTTTTACAATTCTCCATCTTCTTCCACTATTTGATCCCCTGCTCATCCAATTTCCATGGGTTCCTCCTTTTTCATTGTTGTTCCATGCTACGACCGTCAGATTAGCTGAGTGTAGTAGTAGTAAAGTCATCCTTAAGTATTCCAATTCTTGTAATTTCTTTCCTCTAGGTGATTTATCTGTCTGGTTGTGTGATCTATTGATCTTGTTCTCTCTCGTTTAGTGTTTTTTGGGTCTCCCTTTGTTGTTGGTAAATCCTGCTTTCGATTGTTAAAACTGGCAGTTGCTGGTCTACAAGTTTTTTGTGTTGAGTTTATTGTCCTCTCGAAGCTTGTTTGTTGCGTTCTTCTTGTTATTGAAATACTGAAGGGCTGTGAAGTAGTTATGGTAAGCCAAGCAGCGAGCCAAACAAATTTTCGGGCATTAAAACACGAAAATGGGATTGCTGGGAGTGCTGCCATTGTAGTTAGAGTTATAGCATGCTTTCAACCACTTGAGGATTGCCAGGTGAGCCAACAATAATTTTATTTTTAAACTGTGCTCCTTAATAATATAGATGTCCACATATAAATGCCGGTGTTTTGTTAGTGAATATCCTGTTTTCCCTTCAGGCTTGATATTTGCTGGTTTTCTCCAGTGAATCTATACTAATTTGTGCTCCTTTGATTTTTTCCAGGCTGAATATTTCCGTCATTTGCTCAAGCCTGTAACGTAGATATAGTTTCGCTCTTTGTTTTCAAGTTAAGCTGGAGTTTTTTGTTTTTTCGATTACTATTGAAAGAAACAACAAGTGAACAACCACTTCTACTACTGTGGAAATCATTATCTGGTATGCTACAGCCTTTCTATTTGCAATTGTTTTCGTTGTGAAAAAATGTAAAATCTTTTTTAATCTGTTTATGGTTATGCCATAGGTGATTGTTTGGTTGGATGGGAGAAGACTGCGGACCCTGGTTTCCTCTGCAGCAATTTGATTGGCAATCACCCAATCTGGATTACTTAGGTGCTGCATCCCACATCGGGCAGCGAAGTACCATTCCAACCTTTATGAACCTTGGCACTGACATGGTTTCTTTGAATGGGACTTTACCTGTAAATACATATCCTGAGCTACCTCAGACACTACCTTGTCAAACTAATGAACCTCATGGCTGGTTTTACGGTTTGCCTCGTTTCCGACAGGCCTTCATGCCTTCTTCAAACAATGTCCCCAAGGAGCAGTTTCCTACTGCCCATTATGAGAACTGTAAGGAGGCAATTCCCAAGCCAGAGTCTGGTGGTGCTCAAAAGAGATTCCTCGTTTTTGATCAGTCCGGCGATCAAACAACTTTGATCTATAGTCCTGGGATTGGTGCTCCTGTCCAGTGCTTTACTTCTTGGACCCCCAAACCAACTGTTGCTTATAATTTGAACAAGGAGGATCGTGGGCCAAAAGAGAATCTGAATCTTAACTTAGGGACCAAACCAATTGACTTGTTTGGTATAAGCAATGGGGCCGACTTGCAAAGTGAGATGCATGAGGACACTGAAGAATTAAATGCGCTGCTCTACTCAGATGATGAGAGTAATTACACAGAGGATGATGAAGTTACTAGTACAGGTCATTCACCTAGTACAATGACGGCTCATGACAAACAAGATTGGTTAGAGGGGATCACAGAAGAGGTTGCTAGTTCTGATGGTTCCAACAAAAAGAGGAAGCTGTTTAATGGAGGTTATAGTGATGCGCCTTCTGTTTTGGACACTGCTAGTTCAATTAAACACATGAGATGTTCCGAGTATGAGGATGATGCAGAATCTAGGTGTGAGAATGGCACATATTCCTCATCGGGTGAATGGGGTCCTGAATTGGGCAACAAGAGGATGAGAAAGGAAAGAATCCGGGAGACCGTGAGCATTCTTCAGGACATAATTCCAGGTGGAAAGGGTAAGGATGCAATCATGGTGATTGATGAAGCCATTCATTACTTGAAATCCTTGAAGCTTAAAGCGAAAGCTTTAGGGCTTGATGCTCTGTGAGTGGGCATTATATTTGCTAGAAGGTTATTTATTATTACTACTTTGTGTTGTCATTTCAAATTTAGAAGTCTTTAAGGTTGTGTGCAAAAAAAATAAAGGAGGGGCAGCATACATGGTATTATAGCAAATGATGCGCCAAGGAGAAAGAGAAAAAGAAAAGAGAAAACTGTTGAATCACTCATGTTTGGTGCCCCTTAGTTAATGATTTGAGTTGGAAATCAGCAAAGCTCTGGCTGTGAAATATATTTTTCTAAATCCTCTTTTAAGTGAAGGTGAGTGCCGGATATTATGGTTGAATAAAGGAAAAGGCGCATGATTAAGTTTGTCTTAGGGTTTAGAGAAAGTAGCCCTCAGAACCCGGGCAGGTGAGATGGAGTGGAGGTGGTGGTGGTGGACTGGTGGCTGGCTGGCTGGCTGTGTGAATGAGAAGACCGGTTGTTCGAGAGGGACCCTCTTCTTCCTCTTTTGAGAGAGTAGAAGATGAATGAATGCACGCTTCTTGGGTGTTTTTGGGTCCCAACTCTCACTTTCTCACCCTTTTTGTATTCTTCTCATGTTTTTATCATATGTATGTGGGGTTTATCATATTTTCTTGTGATGTATAAGGTTGCACGGGCAAAGGGCCACCCCTTAATTTTTACTTATGCAAATTCTAAAGCAGATTCTAAATGGTCCTACAATACCCAATATCTCCCTTAAAGTGTTACACTTGGTAATCTTTATTATCGTGGATGGAACTGTTGTTGCTGTAGTTGCTTAGCTTTGCATGTAATGGTAATTGAGTGTTTGGTTTTAGGGTTTTTTGGTTTGGTGGGATGGAATTTATAATGTTTGGTGTCTATTGTTGTCTTCATGCCAATGTATTTACGTCTCATTATGATACTAGATAGTGATGTGGATTTTTGGTTGTGGTGTTTTTTTTTCCTGGCTATGGAATAGTGCAAAGATTTGCACATTTCTTCTGGTGAGATGGGGTTGGGTTGGGTTGGGTTGGGTTGGGTGTGGTGGGAGTGATAGTAGTGATGGGACCACAAAGGCTGGTTTTTGCATTATTTGGGTGAAGAAGCATGTGACTGATGGGCACGGGTGCTGCCTGTTTGTGTTTCGCTGATGAGTCTACAGTGTCAATCTCAGAATTGCAATTAATAACCTTGTCTTTTCTATCCCCTCCTTTTCTTATGTGCTTAATCCGCCATTACTAGAAAGAAGAAAAAAGTTACAAAGAATTGGTTGGTAGGAGTAGTTTAATATTTTTATTTATTGCGTGATCCATTATTATGTAGAAAGAAACTATTATTAATCGAAGTATTTTATCTTTTAATGGATTGATCTAACTAACATAATTAATTCTAGCATGTGAATTCAACAATAATTTTGCTTTCCGGAAAATTCAATAAGAGAGTTTTGGCGTTTGCATATATGTTACTGTTTGTAGTGGTTGTTGTATCAGGACTGGACCATTTTGGTGTGTGGTTGAAACTTTGAAATGTTGGTGTCAATTTTTTATTTTTTGTTGTTGTTTTTTGGGTGAGGGTACTGCTTGGCTATGTTGGTGAAAGTGAAATAAGTCAAGTCCGCATAGAAAAAGGAGTAGAAAAGAAAGAAAAAGGAGGAGACTAAAGTAGAATTTTCTGCATCTAAAATTGGTAGTAGTAGTAGGGATCCTTTTAACATTTTTTTTACAAGACTTGAGATGCATGGGCGCATTAATCAAGTTGGTTGGCGTGCAAATAGGTTAGGAAGAAAAGGAGGAATAGGAAGGTGATGTATGAGTATGACGACCGGACGTAGACGTGCTTGTTGTGCCGAATGCCAATGCTTAGGTGTCTGGTCTGGCCTTGGCCTAGCTATCCTGTTCCTATTCCTATTCCTAAATTTTGATCTTGGAACATGCATGTGACCCTATAAGAGCAAGTCAGCGATGGTACTAATTAAATGTTGCGTTGACATGACTCAAGAAGCTCGCGGTGTAATTAAAATTTAATACTGTTTTTCTCGTGGCACGTAAGGGGCAGAGGGATATGATTAATTATATGGTTGTACACTCTTCTTATTGTATAATTGAACTCTCTTACCGTTTTTCTCGTGGAATAAACATTTATTGTCAAACCACGTAAAACTTATATTTTTTATTTTGTTAATTTTTGTTATATGTTTATAATTACAATTACATGTTGTTACAACATTAGAAAATATAGAGGATTGAATCTAAATTAATTGGAACTGCTAGTTTAGACCAATTAACCGATTAATTTAGATCATTAGTTTTGTAGCTCACGCAATATTTTTTAAGTTGTCTCGAGTTTGAGTATGAGTTGAAAAGTGAAAAAAGAGAAGCATATGTAAAAAGAATCGTGGAGGATTGAATCTTGCAATAGTCATATATTCTTGAAGAAAAATTGAAGATTTGATTCGAACCAAATTTTGCATGAGAAGGCGTATGGGGGTAAAGGGGAATATATTCAGTTTTGTGCACCAAAGTCCTTTTTTCAGTGTTCTCCTCTATTTTTTGCTCAAGAACAAATCTGCTTTCTTTAATGTTGACTGTTGTAAGAAATGGGTAGGCTGCCACTCTAAAAGAAAAAGGATTCAAACAACTTTTTCATATTCCATTATGATCTCAACTCCATCACTCTCACTCTCAATCTCGTCTAGCTGTAGTCTGTAGTATGTGTGTACGGTGCTAAGATAATGTTTTTGTACCTCCAATCTCCATAAGAGTACTTTAATGGTCCCTTTAACTACACTAGTTGCGTTGATTGGTAAACAAATTATCCACTTTTAACTCATAT
This sequence comes from Viola pubescens var. scabriuscula, assembly GCA_002752925.1. Taxonomy (NCBI): domain Eukaryota; kingdom Viridiplantae; phylum Streptophyta; class Magnoliopsida; order Malpighiales; family Violaceae; genus Viola; species Viola pubescens. The sequence goes on along the minus strand of NBIL01053215.1, from coordinate 9,004 downwards.
TTCGTATTTGAATTTAAAAAATAAAAAAAATTATATTAAAAGAGTTACTCTCTAAGAACATGTTGTTCCTAACCATGCTCAAACAAAAATTGTTTCATACTAAAAAGATAAGAGAGGACAGGACAAAATAAATTATAGTGGTCCCTCTTCTATATCTTTGTTATCTACATATTGGGCTTTGTGGGCGTCATTCCAATCCAATGAATTGGGCCCCGATATCATTTGAGGTAAAGCCTAATTAAAATGGGCCCAAATTAGTTAAAAGAAGCCAACCGGAGAGAGTCACGTCCTTCGCCCAGCCCACAATCAATGTTGTTAGATGATTTTTAAAGTCGGAGGTTAAACCACGGCAAGAATTGACCTTTTTTTCTCTCTTACGGTTGCCAATTTTTTTTTATTTATAAATTGAATTAAATTAAAGCATAAAAATGGATATGTAATGGACTGTTTGGTATTTCAATTATATTACAGACATGCTTTTACGCCATGTATAAATAAATACATAATAATATTTGGGATACTAATTAGTAATTAGTACAGTATTTCTTAATTAGATTATATTATTATATTTATTTAAATAAATAATTATTAAATGTATTTAAAAAATCATGTATATTAGTAAAAATGTTATTATATTTAGCTCTACTCTTTTTAAAAATAAACAAAAAGACGGGACTTGTTTCTTGATCCGTCGTTTTGAGAAGGACGTCGCATTGGATTTTTTATATGTTCCCAAGTTTTGCTACGACAAGCGAGAATCATCTAAAAAGAACAGGGAACAGTAATAGCACCCAGAACCACCACCACAGCACAACGTGCCAAGCTAAGCCCGCACTCACGCACTCACAGTAGCAAATGATGAAGCAGAAAATCCACACTCCTTCAAACCAACAGTAACTGATCGGAAATCCTTTCTCATCATCATCATCATCATTCTCGATCGAGTTAGGGTTTTTACATCCATTCTTCCCTCCTCTCGCTCTACCCGAGATGGACAGTTTTCCATTTCACGACGGCAACATCTACAATTTGATCGACGATAAATTCCTCCGAACTCGCTATGTATTTATCCTTTCTCCCGCTTGCTTTTTTCTTTGGCTGATCATTCATGTTTTCTTCTTCTTCTTCTGTTGTGTGTTATGATATGCAAGTAATCGGAGCTGGTGCTTGTATGCTAATAACTAACAACTTGGGTGTTGCTTAATCTAGAAATTATGATTGATGAATGAATTTTTATCCCATACTATTATTTTTGTTTAAGTGATGAATGTGTTGTGATGCAAGGGTAATCGCTTTGGTGTATCTGCAGGACGCTCAGAATAGTTTGCAAATGCATTCGTCGATGATTCGAAGGCTTTCTCAAGAAAAAGAATTGGAGGTTAGTATTTTTTTTACTTCGATTCCCCCCNACTCTTTGTTGATGGGTTTGGTGCAACGTAATTTGTTCATAAAATTTGCACTGAAGTGTTCTTAATATATCTGCTTACTAGTGTACCCTGGTTCTCTTGTGTTTTTCAGTTCTGCTTTCGTGTATTCCATTTACCTCTTTAACTTATTTTTAGACAAGGCACAATATGATGTCCATATGGCAAATTCTGGTTCCATATTTTACTGAAACTAACCTATTAAGAGTTATGACTTCCCCTCCATCTCTGACAGGGGCATCAGGGTTGTGTGAATACTATAGCCTGGAATGCTGAAGGTTCATTATTGATTTCTGGATCAGATGACACACGGGTATGATATTCTGCATATACCATTGAGATTATCAGTAAAATGTCAAAACTTCAAATGTGTTAGGAGCGGTGAGTGGATGAGGGAATTGGTGAAAGTGGAAAACTCATTGTTGGTGGCACATTGGCTCATCATAGCTTTGAGTAATAATTTATGCACAAATTCTATGCACTAAAACGCTAGCATAGTGCTATTGTTCTCTTGGACTAAGTCACCCTAGCTTTTCATATCTCTCTGATTCAATTTCATGCACTGAAGCACATGAATGCACTGAAAATTTTGCACACATTGCCCTTGAAATATTATATTAATTCTTCAGTTTTCTGCAGATAAACATATGGAGCTATGCTGGTCGGAAGCTTTTGCATTCCATAGATACTGGGCATTCTGCAAACATATTCTGTACAAAATTTGTTCCTGAAACCTCTAATGAGCTTGTCGTCTCTGGAGCTGGTGATGCAGAAGTAATATTCTGATGAGTTGAATTTTTTAAGTGAATACAATATCCTTGTTAATTGTTACCATAACTTGCCCTTACCTTTTTCTTTTTTTTCCTAGGTTCGGTTATTTAATTTAACTCGCCTAAGTGGGAGAGGTCCTGATGATGGTGTCATTCCCCCCTCAGCATTGTATCAGTGTCACACTAGAAGAGTGAAAAAATTAGCTGTAAGATAACTAAGAAATGGATTAGTTTGGAGTTTTATAAAGCGGGGACACAATACATTCCATTCTTTTAGGGTAGTGATTATGTAAATTGCTGCCCTATTGCTTTGTTTCTCAACCCTGCATCTCTCACTTGCAGGTTGAGGTTGGAAACCCCAATGTAGTATGGAGTGCAAGTGAAGATGGTACACTGAGACAACATGATTTTAGGGAAGGTGCTTCCTGTCCACCAGCTGGATCTTCTCAAGAATGTCATAATATTCTGGTGAGTTGACGTAGATTTTCCTTTGTCTCTGCTACTGGTTCGGTTCTGCTTCTGTTTTATTTGTTTATTCATTTTTCAGAGATTAATTACAACCAAATGTTCATTATCTTATGAATTTCCATTCTGTGATCTATATAACATGACATGCTTGTTAAGATTGTCCATGTTGATAATGCTTATGGTCATCAAATGCCAATTTGTGAAAGTATGAGACAAACATGCAGCACTTGACATGTATCGATTCGTTTTCTGAGTGATACACAACCTATGTGCATAGTAGTATGAAACTTGGATTATCTATCTGCTTGATTCTTAAATGTTTTTTTTTATCAAGTATCGAACTGTGGCTGAGGAAAATTTATTCGTGGGTCGCTCTTGGAGCTGTTTTTTTCAACCTGCATATCTAATTCTGTATTTCCAGGATCCCCTAATAATGCAGCTACATATGTTTTGGTCCTCTACATGTTTTATCGTAAATCTACACAATTTGGTACTTAAGCTGTACAAAAAAGAAGAAAAAGAACTCATCTTAGGTGAGTGTTTTACTAAATTGGTTTCAACTCGACGAGGCTGATGCTTGAGATGATAGATTTGGTGTATAAGTTATAAAGTCAGGGTTGAACTTGTCTTTAGGTTAATGAAACTAAAACAGGGACTCTCACTCCTCACAGATATTAGCAAAGAACAGCAGTAATTTAGTTACAGAAGTTTTGTTTCTTTTCAGATTCTTGGGTGTCACTTTGAAATATGTTACCAAGCTTATGTAATTGAAAATAATTGTTTTTCACATTTAGTACTTAATGGCAGCTTGACTTGCGGTCTGGTGCTAAGAAGTCGTTAGCTGATCCTCCAAAACAAGTCCTTGCTCTAAAATCTTGTGACATTAGTACCAGTCGACCTCATCTACTTCTAGTGGGTGGAAGGTGCGACTCTGATGCCACCCACTTTTTCATATTATCTCATGCTGTTGTTTTTGCTCTGACTGATCTCTTGTTCCTGAATGTCTGTAGTGATGCATTTGCTCGTCTTTATGATAGAAGAATGCTACCTCCATTGACCTCTTGTAGGAAAAGGATGACACCGCCACCTTGTGTTAACTATTTCTGCCCGATGCATCTTTCTGAACATGTCAGTTGTGAACAACTTATCTATTTTGACTATATTTATTACCTTGTCGTCTTGTGAGATTTGGTCTGCTCACTGTTCCATTGATTGAAGAGAAAAAAAGTTTCTCATGGTTCAAGGTTTTTTAGATCAATTAATTGTTTCATTCCAAAATTTTATTGGAAATTATCATTTTTGAAATCCTTGTGAAGAGGCTATTTTGGTTCAAATTATGTTTTTCCTTATAGTCTAAAGCTTTGATTATTAATTGTGCCCTGTTTTTTTTTATATATATAATATTGTTTCTTATGTGGGTATAGCTATTACTTGAGTCATGAAAAGAAAAAGTCTCGTCATAGATATTCAAAATCAAATTCTTGTTTTCAGGCTCGCTCAAGCTTGCACCTAACTCATGTGGCTTTTAGCCCAAGCGGGGATGAGGTTCTCCTTAGTTACAGTGGAGAGCATGTATACCTAATGAATGTAAATAATGGTATGTTTCCTGGATCTCTGTAAGCTACGTTTAATTGCTTGTTTTGGTCTGGGAATTCCTTGTAGATGTTTAAACTTTAAAGTCATCTCTATATCCTGTGTTAAACCTCAGATTAATTTTTTCTTCGTGATGGATATACGTATGTCCAGATTTGTGTGAACTGTGCTCTGTTTCAAGTAAACAGTTCAGTTGTATTAGCAAAACTAATGGAATAGTTAATTGGGTTTCACTTGTCATTTGCAGGTGGTCAAAATGCCATGCAATATACTTCCGGAGATACTTCAAAGCTAATGACCTTCACTCCTGTACTAAATGGGCTAGAATTGCAGCCACCATCTGATGTATTGAAAAGCAGCATTCCTCGTAGAAGCAATGTGGCTTCAATTGTACGTATTGTATAACCTATCCATTTTTTGGCAAAAGAGTCTCGCTGATGTTTGTCAGTTATCATGCCAGTGTTTCTTCATTTATATTCGGTTGTCTAATGTGGTTGTTACTTGTTACAGCTTGAGAAATGCAGGAAGCTAGTTGAGATAGCTGGAGAGTCCTTAGAGGAAGGAACTAATTACCTCTGTGGGATTGATGCATGCAATGAAGTTCTAGACGGGCATGGTCGTTATATTAGTCCTGCAATCAGGCATGATTGTCTATGCACACGTGCAGCTTTGTTGCTTAAGGTTACTTTAAAATTTCTGTTTACACTCCTTTTATTCCATTTGCCCAATCTTGCTGTTGCACTCACTTTTTTTTCTTTTCAAATCCTCATCAGAGGATGTGGAAGAATGATGTTCACATGGCTATAAGAGATTGCTACAATGCCCGTAGAATTGACAGTTCTTCCTTCCGAGCTCTCTATTACATGGCTGAAGCTTTGTCGCAGGTAGCTATTTTGCATCCATGCAAATCCCCCTGGTTAGCCACAGTACATATCCTAGAGATTATTGCCTAGAATTTCCTTCAGAGCTTTTTACTGGCCTCTTTTTCAGCATAAGAACTGAGATCTTGAAAGTGACTTCCTATTTGGGAATGAAAATATGAGCTTGAGCGCATGGTGCCATTTATTTTTCGTTGGTTCTTTGCAGTTGAGCAGACACAAAGAAGCTCTAGACTTTGCTATTGCTGCTCAGTCTTTTGCCCCAGCCGATACTGAACTGGCAGAATGGTTGGAGAATATTAAAAAGAATGTTGTCGCAGGTTTGTGGTTTACAGGTTCTTCTGCTTTGTGTTATTTTTCCCATAGTTGATTTTCCCCATTTCTCAACTATACCAGTGTATTTGGAAGTTAATTGGATATCATAAATATACATTTCTGTTTGATTCTTTATTTGAATGACCAGCTGAAGCTGAAAAGTCTAGTAAGGCAACTGATGGGGCACCAAAGCCTGATACCCGAGGTGGAAAGGCACTATCACTGAGTGACATACTATACCGCTCTGAGGCTAATAGTGATGCTACACTTGATGGCCCTGGGTCTGAAAGAGAAGATTCTGACTATGATGAGGAATTGGAGTTGGATTTTGAAACATCTATGTCAGGTGATGAAGGGCGTGATATTGAAACCAACATCCTTCATGGAAGTTTAAATTTACGAATTCATCGGAGAGGCGATTCCACTAGGGAAACAAGCTGTACAAATGGCTCATGCGGGTCACCTTCGTCTTCACAAGCTGACCATACACCTTATCAGGTCAATATTTTTCTTCAATGAATGTTTTGTATGTAGTTTCTTTCTTTTCCTCAAAATCATTCATCTTCATTTTTTACTGTTTTGGACCTTCCATCTGAGAAGTACTAGTATTGAAAAAAGAATTATGTTTCCTGCATTCTCTAAAAGACATGATACTTGTTGGTCACTAGTAGGTAACCTAACCATACCATAGGATGAGACCCTTTGAATAGGATATGAAACTAGCTAATGTATGAAGGGATTTGGAACACATTCCATTAGAATGCTAGCAACATGACCATTTCAGGCTGGTAAGTTTCATGACATTTCTGAGAGCTTCATGGTTTAGCTGGGTATTTTGCAACTTGAATGACCTTCCTAAGCAACCCACCACCACCTTACCTGGAGCTTTGACAAAGATCGATATTAGTGGGTCTTTGTTGAAAATTTGTACTGATTCTGAAATTTGATATTTGCCAGTTATTTCATACTTCTGTTCATATTGCAGCCAGAGACTGCCATTGATATGAGGCAAAGATATGCTGGCCACTGTAATGTTGGAACTGACATAAAACAGGCTAGTTTTCTGGGGCAAAGAGGTAGTTTATTCTATTCTTCGATTAGGGCAGTCAAATGAGTTTAATTTATTTTCTGATTCCTATCAACTAATTCTGCTTTATATGTGGCAAGAAAGGGGAGTTAACAGTTTTGAGATTGTAGCTAAAATCATCAACAGCAAATAACACCTTCTGTATTTGCATTGTACTGAGTAAGATATGTAGCATCGCATCTGTGACATAACATTACCATGGTTGTGATATAATAGCCCTTTCACTTTTATGCTGTTAATTATCACCTTCATTTTTGTTGTCCAAAAAGAAAAAGTAAAAACAAAAGACCTTCACTGGCAAGTGATTGAACATCACTGTTGTGATGCTTTTATCGGGATGTCCTTCATGTCATTAATTATTACCTTCATTGTCGTAAGAAAACCCTCAGTAGCTGGTGAAATAGTGCTACTAACAGAGTGTTACTACAGTATGTTTGTAACAACAAATCATTATTTTGTATAACCACAGTATTGCAAATGGGCCTTCATTTTTTTTCCTTTTTTAGTTTACAAGGGAGATTAAGTTCGCTTTTTCCATGATAACTAAATTTCTGATGATTAATTTGCAGGTGATTATGTGGCTTGTGGAAGTGATGATGGTCGATGGTTTATTTGGGAAAAACGAACCGGAAGGTTAATAAAAATGCTTCTTGGAGATGAGGCTGGTGAGTAATGCTCTTCCTTTTTCTGATGTGCACAGATTCTGTTGACATGCTATAGTCCTTTATTTATCTTTGACGTTTTTCATCTCCCTCGACAGTTGTGAACTGTGTGCAGTGCCATCCATTTGACTGTGTGGTGGCAACCAGTGGGATTGATAACACAATAAAGGTGAGTTTTGATGAAAAAAAATTCAATTTGGGAATTAGTTTAGTTTTCTAACTTAGATCGCATGCTTCCAGATTTGGACTCCAAGTGCTTCTGTCCCATCTATTGTATCCGGAGGAGCAGCTGGACCAGAAACTTCTAATGTATTGGAAGCCATGGAAAGCAATCAGCGTAGATTAAGTCATAATCGTGAAGCTATCCTGTAAGATTTCTGAAGTCCTTGGGTGTTTTGAGAAACTTACTTGTCCTAGTTGTTATGCCAAATACCAATTGTGTATCTGCTCCTCTCTCTACATGCATAGTCCAATGACCATAGCTAATTCCTTTGCGTAAATTTCTTTATGCATTGTTTTACAAGGATTCATTATGTTAGTTGCAGCCCCTTTGAACTTTTGGAGCGGTTCCGTATGCATGAATTTACTGAAGGGACCTTGCACCCTTTTGAATGTGCTCAGAGCTAATCAAGGACTTCGTCTCAGCATGAAGGTAACTTTCTTATTTTTCATGCTCCCTTGTATGATTTCTGGTTTTGCACGCGAATCGATCAGAATGTAAAAGAATTCAAAAGAAGGAGAAGAGCGAAAGAACCGTTAGAAAATGAAGTAAAGAAAACCATTAATATTGTGATACTGTGGAGAGCTTTGAGGATCTCTTGTTTGATCATAGGGCTTCCATAGTCTCTCCCCTACTTGTATGCACCCTTGAGGCTGGGTTTTACACGACAGTCAGTTAATCGTTCAATGAGTGACACTTTAATAATACAATTGATGCATCTGCGGTGATAAGATAAGGTGAAGTCCGAGTACATATTTAGAAAAGCTTTATTGCAATACCACGTTGTGGACCTGGCCAGCTATCCCTTATTGGATGAAGTCTCAAATTTGTAATCATAAAAAGATGTTCTGAATTGTCTCTTTTTTATTGGCCTGTCATTACAGATGTTACCTGGAGATTTATTTGTAAATGGAGTTTTTTTTTCCTTTTTTCTTTATAGAGAAAGCCCAGCATCAAAAAGGAGATGAATACAGCTGATCAGTGCGGCAGTAGGAAACTAGTTCATGTAAAAAGCTGTGTTGTGATCTTAGGAAATAATTTGAAATCTGAATGGAGCATACACATTATTACTTTCACCATAAAGTAACCGTTTCTTTCCTGTAATTATTTAAAGAATTTTGTTTATTAGCGTATTTTGCTGAAAATATTTATGTATAGATTCTTTTCATTTAGTTTTAAAAAATGTAATAGATATCTTGCTTCCTGCCGTTTAACTGCATTGCTTAACCTTTCGGTAGTTTGGTCTGAAACTCATTCTTTTGCGCTATGGCTTCACTCGTTGGCACGATGGAGCTTGTTGTTTTGGTGTATGGTGTCTGCGCTCGTTTCTTATGGGCTTGTCGTCCTCAAGCCGGTGATTGTTCCTTGATCCGGCAAGCATTTGTTTCTTGCTGATGGGATTGAAATATTTTACTTACTTATTTGAATACGACTGCTCTATTATTAATTAATTTAATTTGTTGTGATGGAATCATAGGTTATATTAATTTTATGGATGACCAGGTTCTGGTATTGATGAGACCAATATGTTGACTGGTATTTTTTATAATGTGGAACAAGATGGGCATCTAATCTAATTCTAAGTGT
>NBIL01053113.1:0-19942 GCA_002752925.1 Viola pubescens var. scabriuscula | reverse complement strand
CAAGAAACTAGGATTTCTTGGGTTTAACTTGTTCTGTAGTGTATAACTATAGAGTGAAGATAACACCCAGTTACTACTAGGTCTTTACACCAGCCGCGGCGGCTGCCCGAGCACCATCACCACCACCAACTGGCTTCCCCAAATCATCAGGACTGATTTCAGCTTCCAAGAATCGACTTACATGCTTGTCATCCAAATGTTCCTGTCAAAATTTGAATCAATCATACAACAATTCAATCCCTAACACAAAGATAAAATATTTTGATTGATTAGCTTAAAAATACAGAAGGCTGGGAAAGGAATAATTAATTACAGAGAGGCAGGCTCTGTATTTTTGCCACTCTTCAACACATTCCTCTTTATTCCACTGACCTTTCACATACTTCTCTGAATACCACCTGCTCAAATTGAAATTACACAATTCAATCCGACAGGCATTAGGAAAAGAAAAAAAAGAAAAAGAAATTTTGTGCAAAAGGGGTCTCTAGGGTTTAAGCAGGGTTTTAAAGGAGAAGCACACCTGTTGAAGCAATTATTGTACGCAGCTTTGAGTTGAGCACATGGTGAGGTAGAAGATGATTTTTTTCCCTCTTTGGTGAAAATCCCCATCTCGCTCTCTCGTGTATTGAATTGGGGACTTCCTTTCTTCAGTTCTCCTCCGCTTTGATCTTTTGTTTTCGCTACTTTTTGACCGTTTGTGGTTTACCGCACAAGAAACATGGCGGCAGCGGCGGCGATTAGGTTTCCAGAGTCAGCCCAGGCCCATGAGTGTAGCAAGTGGTGGAGAGAAACCGAAATTTATATTTTTAAACTATATTTTTAATATTTTTAATTATTATGTTTGCATTTTCTAATTAATAAAATTATTAAAATTGCAAGAAAATTATAGCATTTAAATTATAAGAACCTGAAATATTAAATTATAAGAACCTTAAATTATTAGATAGTTTATCCTGAATCAAATTCTTAGGATACTGAGTTCCTTTCAAAAAAAAAAAAAATTCTTAGGATACTGATAGAATTGTCCGTCACTGACACTAACTCCGTCTATCTTTTTGTAATCTCAAAACGAAGTCGTATTTACTGTCGCTGACGTTTTACCACGATCCTATATAAATCCTCGCCGAATCTCAAACCAACAAGCAAGAATTATCTCTTCTTCTCGCAAGCAATCTAAATTGGAAAAATGGATCAATTCAAAGGCCAGGCTCGGCTCCCGAGGTTCGCGATCCCAATACGGTACGATATCCGCCTGAAACCCGACCTAGCCTCATGCAAATTCGGCGGTTCCGTCTCCGTCCTCCTCGATATCGTCTCTCTCACCAGTTTCATCGTCCTCAACTCCGCCGATCTATCCGTCGAGGTCCCGACCATCTCCTTCACCACCTCCGCCTCTCAGGTATTCTAAACTTATCTAATCAACACCATTTTAATTTCTTCCCGAATGATCGTTCTAACTTGACTTAATCTGAAACAGGTTTTCAAGCCCAAGATTGTTGAGTTAGTGGAAGGAGATGAAATAATAGTAATGGAGTTCACGGAGAAGATTCCTACTGGGACAGGTGTTTTGAAGATCGATTTCTCTGGAATTCTGAATGATCAGATGAAAGGGTTTTATCGCAGGTAATCAATACATCACAAATGATGTGTCTGTGTTCTTGTTGATGGTGTAATTAGCCTTATATATTGAAGTTTTGGTTTCTGTGATTAGCACTTATGAGTTAAACGGTGAGAAGAGGAACATGGCAGTTACACAATTTGAGCCAGCTGATGCTCGCAGATGCTTTCCTTGCTGGGACGAGCCTTCATTCAAGGTAGTTGAAAGAATTAGGACTGTTTGATTTTACTGGATTCTGGTTGGTGTGGTTTTGTAAAGTAATTTTTGTCCCTGACAAATGGTTTTACAGGCTACCTTTAAGATTACATTGGAAGGGGTGCCAGCGGAGTTGGTGGCACTTTCTAATATGCCAGTTGCTGAGGAGAAAGTGGATGGAAGTTTGAAGACTCTTTCATATCAAGAATCACCTATTATGTCTACATATTTGGTGGCAGTTGTGGTTGGGCTTTTTGATTATGTGGAGGATCATACAACAGATGGTATTGTTATCCTATCTTCTCATTTCAGTTGTCTTGAAGGATAGTGATCTATCTTTTTCTTGGTTTTATGAGAGTAACTATGTGTACAGGGGTTAAAGTTCGAGTTTATTGTCAAGTTGGAAAAGCAAATCAAGGGAAATTTGCATTGCACGTTGCTGTGAAGACACTTGATTTATACAAAGAGTATGATTTACCATTAAATAGTCACCGCATACTATTTCAGCTATAAGTTTCTGGATTGTTTTTTTTTGGGGGTGCTATTTCGGTGTTTTTTTGAAACTTAACTGTTTTCTGTCATACAGCTACTTTGCTGTGCCATACTCACTTCCAAAACTGGATATGATTGCAATCCCTGATTTTGCTGCTGGGGCTATGGAGAATTATGGTTTAGTTACATACCGTGAGACGGCTTTACTCTTTGATGAACAGAATTCTGCTGCTGCTAACAAGCAGAGGGTATGCTCATGTCTTGTGTGTTGATTTTGGTTTCGGACCGTGGTTTGGCTAATGTGTTGTAATCTCTGCGATATGTTTAATTATTCCAACTTCTTTTTTTGTTAAGGTCGCTACTGTTGTAGCACATGAACTGGCACACCAGTGGTTTGGCAATCTTGTAACTATGGAATGGTGGACAGACTTGTGGCTAAATGAGGGTTTTGCTACCTGGGTACATGTTCTGATACTTTTACCTACAACTGTCACAGTACATTTCGGTTTAGCACAACCATATAAAGATAATCTGTATGTGTTTTCAGGTGAGCTATCTAGCTAGCGATAGCTTGTTTCCAGAATGGAAAGTATGGACTCAGTTTCTTGATGAATTGACCGACGGCCTTAGGTTAGACGGCCTTGAAGAATCTCACCCAATTGAGGTAAATGGGGTCTGGAGGATAGTTTTCTCTCTGCCTTAATGATATTGAACTATTGCCCCCATGTAGAATCTTTATAAAAAAAAAATTATTTGTTCAGGTGGAGGTAAATCATGCTTCTGAGATCGATGAAATATTTGATGCTATAAGCTACAGAAAGGGTGCGTCTCTCATCCGGATGCTACAAAGCTACCTTGGTGCTGAACGTTTTCAGGTGGGTAGCAGTTAGAACCATCTGTCATGGCTGAGATACCTTTTGTTTTATTCTTATGACTTCTTACAATCCTGATATTTCATTATAGAAAATTAAACAAAAAAAGGGTTATTAATTTTATTTGGAAAAGGATAGAACTGATTTGATGCTTGTGGGGTGAATAATGAAAAAGATTGGCTCAGGAACTGCAACAAATATTAGTCTTATGTGGATCATAAAGGATTGTAGGTAGATCCTTGAAAAGTGTTTCTCTTATGTAATATTTGATCATTATCTCCTGAGAGGTCCTTCCATCTAACTATTCATGGGAAACTTTTTTTGTGTTATGCGATACTGTTTCTTGCTATTTTATGAGTAATTTTATCTGTGTACGAGTGGCTTAGCATGCTTTCTATTTGCTGATAGGTTGTGCAGTTTGGTTGATAGAATTGTCATCGGTTAATCATTTGATAAATATTGTTGTTGTGCTGTTACTTTCTCTTATTCAATGATTATAGTTGAGTGATATGTTTGTGGGGAGTTACCATGTTTTAGTAATACCTGCCCTATTAATTCTTGTAGAGGTCACTTGCTTCATACATAAAAAAGTATGCCTGCTCTAATGCAAAGACAGCAGATTTATGGGCTGCCCTTGAGGAGGGAACAGGTGAACCTGTGAATAAGCTAATGAATTCATGGACAAGACAAAAAGGATACCCAGTTATATCTGTCAACATCCAGGATCAAAAGTTGCAATTTCAACAGGTTCTCTTCCATTCACCCTTTTATGATTGATCTGTTAAATTCTTAGGTTCAATATTAAACTGAATGCTCTGACAGCCTTATCTGAAGTTATATGCTAGTTTCTGTTCATGATATTGATGAGTAAATGTATACAATACCAGACACAATTCTTCTCAAGTGGTGCCCAAGGTGATGGGCAATGGATTGTTCCCATAACTTTATGCCGTGGCTCATACAATTCACGCAAGAGTTTCTTATTGGAGAAAAAATCTGAAGCTCTTGATATCAAGGAATTGCTGGATTCCAGCTCTCCACACTCTGGAAGTGCTTGGATAAAGGTTAATGTGGATCAGACTGGTTTCTACAGGGTCAAGTATGATGATGAGCTTGCAGCTAAACTTAGATTTGCCATAGAGAAGAAGGACCTGAATGAAACAGACAGATACGGTAATTTGAATGACTTGAGGTGCACATTCTTGTCTCGTACATATTATAAAGTGGAAACTTGACATTTTGTTATACCTTTGACAGGCATTTTGGATGATTCATTTGCCCTTTCTATGGCTCGTCACCAGTCTCTTACCTCATTGCTCGTTCTGATGGGTTCATACAGGGAGGAATTTGAGTATATTGTGCTGTCTAACTTGATTACTGTATGTTCACACCATTATCTTGTGGACATTATTATATCCTTCCCTTTCCCAGCGGTCCTTATTTTTTACGTCTTCTTTTCTCAGATATGTTATAAAGTTGCAAGGATTGCAGCAGATGCGGTCCCTGACTTACTTGGTGACATTAAGCAGTTTTTCATTGGTCTTCTGCAAAATTCTGCTGAGTAAGTTACCGTTATTATGAATTATTGCACTTGCTATCACAGTATTTACTGCCTTTCAATTTTCATTCTAATTAGGAAAAGCTATGAAGAAATTAATCATGTCAACTATCAAAATAATAAAATCTATGCAGCACATTCTTTCTTTTGTTTTCATTCTTCTATTTTCCATGGTTTTCCATTTCATTGTTTCCTTTGCAGAAAGCTTGGTTGGGAAGCTAAACAAGGTGAGAGCCATCTGGATGCAATGTTGAGAGGAGAAATTTTGACTGCCCTTGCTCAGTTTGGACATGGTCCAACACTGGATGAAGCAAGTAAGCGATTTCATGCATTCCTAGACGACAGAAATTCACCTCTCCTCCCCCCTGATCTGAGAAAGGTTCTTATGCTGTAATATTTTTATTAAGCATTAATTATGATTTTACCTCTCTTCATTCTCCTTTAATGCTATCTACAATTGTTGCAGGGTGCATATGTGGCCGTAATGCAAAGGGTGAGCAAATCAAACAAGTCGGGTTTGGAGTCACTCCTGCGAGTTTATAGAGAGACTGATTTAGGCCAAGAAAAAACACGCATTCTTGGTACTGATGGATTTTTTCCTGAAAGCTCTAAAAAATGTAGGATTTTTTTAGTGCGTTCTAATTGCTTCTTTCTGTATCATGCAGGTTCCTTAGCATCTTGTCCGGACCCCAATGTTGTCCTTGAAGTTCTCAACTTTCTGTTTACCCCTGAGGTATCATAGGTTTTTTCATATATTAACTTTTACTGTTTAGAAATATAATACTCTCTTGAACTTCAATTATACTGAGGATGTTTTCTGCTTCACACAGGTCCGTGCTCAAGATGCTATTTACGGAGTAGCTGTTTCTTTTGAAGGACGTGAGACAGCTTGGACTTGGCTGAAGGTAACACTCATAAACATTAGCCTTCCGAATTCTGCTAAACATTAAAAACATTTTGGTGAAGATGTATTTGACATGGATGGAAACATCCTCCAGTCAGGAGGTGAAAATTTATTGGATCTAGTGAGCTCTACCAATACAAACGATGACATGAAACCACTCTATATCCTCTAATTTTCTTTCTCCACCTTTTGTTGTTTCTTCTTTGCTCTAATTATATTCTTTTGGATTCCAGGATAACTGGGACCACATTACAAAGACCTGGTCTGGATCTTTGTTAACTCGCTTTGTCGGCGCAATTGTCTCTCCGGTAGGTCCCCCCACTCTTCTTTTGTTGATTTCTTCAGTTATAAGTAGTGTTCAACTTGTTTAGTGATGAATGTTTTGGTTCTCCCCATTACCGTCTACAGTTTGCTTCGCTGGAGAAGGCGAAGGAAGTTGAGGAGTTCTTTGCTAGCCGTAGCATGCCAGCTATTAGTAGAACCTTGAAGCAGAGCATCGAGACCGTGAACATCAGGGCGAAATGGGTTCAGAGCATTCAGAGTGAGAAACATCTTGCAGATGCAATAGCAGAATTGGCACATCGAAAATACTAGAGATAAGCTCTTTGTTCTCAGGGCGAAATGGGTTCAGAGCATTCAGAGTGAGAAACATCTTGCAGATGCAATGGCAGAATTGGCACATCGAAAATACTAGAGATAAGCTCTTTGTTCTCCGGGCATTTTCTGAATGAGATTTGACTCTACAAGAACTACTTTTAATGTGTCAACATGATTAGTTCAAATTTGAGGGTTTTTTTCTTTTTCCAGATTCGTATGGATACTATTTTTTTTCGAATTTTTGGAAAAAAAGACTAGTTATGGGAGGAAAACTGCTGCTGCTTTTACAATCTATGTTCCATATAAAATTAGGTAAATGAACATCACATCACAGCAAATGATTTCTAACCTTTATAAGAACAATCAGCTTAAAATAACAAGTAAATTACCTCACAGAGCCTTTACTAACTCGGAGGCACAACGAATACAAATCACCAGCATCGCGGAAGGCATGCAGAGTGTCATAATCTTCTATTCCTACGACAGATAACTAAGATTTACATAACCAGAACTCGGAAAGAGCTCTACAGGGGGTTTTCAGTGTTCTACAGTACATACAGGCAGATATCTACTCCCAATAGCGATAAAAAAAAAGCCCGAGTGAAAAACAGAAGGGCGAATTGACCGTACGAAAAGGAAGTATGAACAAGATGTCAAGTTTTGCTCTTGAATTTCCTTTGAGCTTTCAAATCCACGACAACAACGGTGATGTTGTCCTTGCTTCCTTTCTGTAGAGCACGGCTCGAGAGGTACTTGGCCGCTTCTTGAGCTGCTGGATCGATATCCTCGCCTCTCGGGGAAGGAAGTGTGGCCCCATACTTTTTGTGCCAGACTAGTATTCGTTTACGAGCCAAATCACATGCCTCTTCATTCGACATCACGTCCCACAAGCCATCACTAGCTAGAATAAGGCACTCATCTTCTCTTGCCCGGGGAATAAACATCACTTCTGGATCCGGAATGATCCATGGCTTCAAATATCTATCACCTACAACCCAAAAGCAACATTTAATTAAGCTTATATGAAACAATCCACATAGTCAAGTCACAGATCAAGCCTCATAAATACACAAACAGAACCAAATTGACATAACTTATTTAGTCCCTTTGCATAGGGATTAACAAAGAGGACATGGATTTCACAAATGGAAAATGTAAACATGTTCCTCACATACTATATTTGCTTACAAGAGGAGTAACACAACGATGTAATTCATGCAACAAAACGGGACCTATATTCCAATCTGAGGAGATAATGTTTTCCTTTTTTTGGATAAATGCAACCTTAATTAGAAGAAATGCACTTAGATCTGGCGATCTCTAATATCTCCCTTCCAAGGTGATTCACTACACAGCAACAATGCTACTACATGAGAACAATTCTAATACAGTTTGGGTTGAAACAGGTAATCTGTACATCAGCTTTTTGCAGACCTAAGTTTCTTTTCATGTAATAAGAGAGTGAAGAGCGCACAGGAAATCGATTCTTGTGAACACTTAACTTTCCGGTTACAGATAGACACGCACAAATTCAATCGACAGCTCGTGGATAAAGAGTGGCAAAGCTATTATTGAGAATGCATGACACGAACATTAACCATTAACAACAATGAAGAGGACGAGAAGAACCTACCAATAGATCTTGACATGGCAAGAACACCAAAGACACGGTGCCCATTCCATTGTATAACCTTGCCTCCAGCTGCCTCTATCCTTGCATATTCATCTTCTCGATTTGGCTGAAATAGCACAAAGATTGAAAAAAAGAAAAAAATGAGTAAGCCTTCTCCAACTGTTTTTTACTAAAAAGTATGAGGCCAGTCCATAGTTTGAAGAAGCTCTTACTTTATGATCCACTGATAATGCCATGGGTTCTTTCCCACGACAAAGAACTGCTCGTGAGTCTCCACAATTAGCTACTATGATGTGTGATGAACATATAAGGGCAACAACAGCTGTAGAACCAACAGTTTCAGGGGCAACTGGTTCAGCACCAGCCTTCCCACCAACTTCAGCATCTATCTTCAGAAAACAATTTGTGAATGCTTTTTTCCACTGCTCCTGACAATTATCACTCGTCCTGACATCACTTAGGCAATTCTTAACAAGCTCTATCTCTTCAGCTAGAGCAGAATGGAGACGATCACGGCAGTAGTTCGCGACCTGAACAAAGCAACCTCATTTAAGATATTTCCATGCAAAGAGTAGAGGTATTTGCATGATTATAGGAACAAAAGCAAAAGATAAACCCACAAAGTGGAAAAAAAACATATCGAAAGAGAAGTTACCTGAGAACCTCCATGGCCATCATATACGCCAAAGAAATGACCAGTCTGGTTGGTTACCTTGCTCATTCCATCAAGTACACGATCACCAATTAGCAACTGAATCGGAATTTCCACGAACTGAGGTACAGTAGCAAATGCATCTTCCATCTCAGGTCTCCTTCCACACAGGGACATAAATCCCCAAAGAGGGATGTACTCAACCTCAAAAACACTACGAGCAATTATTCCACTTACCCCTCTTTCCAAAGCCAAAGGAAGCACAACTGAGGAAGTCTTCACATCAGACCCATCTCCACTGTCTTCCTCAACACTAACTACAGTAGTAAGGGAATCACCCTCGACTTCTTTCTTCACATTTGACTCAGCAAAATCTGCTGCCTTAGCAATAAGATTAACTGGAGATATGCTCTTATCAATATCTACAGAATTTGGAGTTCCTAACTCAGAGTTGGCATCAAAACACAGGAAATCTTCTCCACAAAGGCTACTTGTCTCACTAGTCACTGAAAGAGAACAAGAGCTATCAAGAACCTGATCACCCTCAAATGACAAGGAATCATCTTCCTCACTTTCCCTTGCCATGTAATCGCTAACAACCCAATTGCTCTCTTTTTCAGAGACCATATCCAACAAAGGGACTCCTTTTCCTTTGTCCAATTTTGGAACTGGCACCACCGACTCACTGACTTCATTTTCCTGATCACCAGAAATACAATCCTCATCCACAGTAGAAGAAACCTTAGTTACAGAATCAGATAAAAACCCAGCAGTGTCGGCCATCAAAAGTCTTGTAATATCAATGTGAGTGTCTGTGGTTGGGTTTTCACAGACTGAATTACCTACTCTTAATGGCACCGCAACCGCCGGATACATCTCCTCCATGAAAAATCTCTATCTAGAGAATACAAAAAGTTACCCTCCAACCTCCCTAGAACCATACAATCTGTCATTATTCAACTAAATTGTCAACTCCTTCTCTTATCAACATTAATTTTGGAATGTGATCAGCCTCTGCAAGCAGACCATTTTCCATGCCTTTTACAATAACTTAAAGAAAACTCAAATACCAGTGATTACAAGATATAGGTAAGCCAAAAAGGTGGTGAAAAGGAAATGAATGGTTAGATCTGGTCAACAACAAGGAATCAAAACTCCCATTTGTGGAAATTACCACCTTAAAGTGTAGAGTAGTAGAGCAGGTTAGGCCATTTCAACTTCATCTTCTCTGGACTCTTCTTTATCTACCTCCATCTAACTAAGAAGCAAAAAAAAGGAAAGAACTTTAGGTCCACAGAAATAGAAAAAGAAATTTCCCGAAGAAAAGAAGAAGCAAATCACACTAAACATGAACCAAACCGACCCATAATCTATAAACACAGGAAAAAGATAGAAAAAGGGGTCATGAAAAGGAAAAACGCTAGAAAGCTGAAACCCAAGAGTCACATGAAAACCGTAAGAAAGATGGCATCTTTATTCACATATTAACTTAAGTTCCCTGGATCTAAGGCAACCCATCTCAGCCTCTTCTCTCTAATAATTGTTAGTACAATTAATTTGGAAAGCTAAAGAAAAAAGAATGTAAAAGAAGAAATGAAAAATCCAAAAAAACAATTGTCAACTGTAAAGAGTCCTTTTCCCTCCTTCATTTCACATAAAAAGAACCATGTAAAGAATACATAAACAATATATGGGAAAGAAGTTTGGTTCGCTTACCATTTTACGAAATCAATAGCTCAAAATACAATGATCAATCAATAAAAAGAATTTGCTTTTCTTCTTCATCTGGTTATGTCAAGACTAAGAAAGAGAGTGGAGAAGAAGGAGAAATGAACCAAAAAAATAGAAGAAGAATAAAGAGTATAGGAGTAATAAATTGGGAAAATAAAAATAAAGACAAGGTAAAATAATGAGTAAGAAAAGGAAATGGACAGGTGTCATATCAAGAAGAGCATATTAAAGCATCTCCACCCATCCGGTGCTCCAATCCACACTTCCACAGTGGTTGTTTTTCTCCACTCTAAGCTCTAAAAAGTGAGAATTTTTTCCTTTTTTTTGTGTGTATAATGATTATGGTTCTTTCGAAAAAGAAAAGAAAAGAAAAGGAAACTTTAATGATGGATTATGAAATTTGTACTTACCCAGAAATAGACACAATGATCTATAATGTTTGATTATGATTCTTTCCAGAAAGGAAAATAAGAGAGTTTAGTGATGGATTCTGAAATTTATTTTTTACCCAGAACAAGTTTTTGATCCAAAACTGTGATAGTCTTCCATCACTTACCTTGTCTTAAAAATGAAATTGTTCATGAAAAGATTACCTTATCCTAAAGGTCAGTGCTGTTTCTTGCGGCGTTTAAGTTTCATATTCGTAGAAGAAAAGAAAGAGTATTTTAATTTTAACAGTAAAGGTTTCTGAAAGAAAAAGAAATACCACCTTTGACAGCAAGAAGATTTTTATGTTCCTGTCCTAATTGGTATTTTTCTTTCTCCCTTTTTTTCCCTAAAGAGTAAAGACCCATTTTTTATCTATTCTTTTTAATTATCTTACAAGATAATTTTTTTTAATTGATGAATGCATTTAGTATAATAAAGTAATGCTAGTAGTAGTTATATGTAATGCATTTAGTAGATGTGATTCAATAACCCAACAACAATCTTTTCCTTAATTAAAGTAAAATTATTTTACCGTGAGTTTGTAACTTAATAATATATTTTTTTTAAATAATAATTAGAATTCAGGTGTAAATCTGGTGGACTAGTTTATTAAATGTGGCGAATCATCACTGAAATTAGAAATTAAATAATACTCTCTCCGGATTTTATTAACTGTCGTTTTCCTACGGATTCTTACGGTTCATAATACTTGTCATTTTTCGAAATATATATTTTGCAGAAATGCAAAAAAAATTATGCATCAACCCAATTTGATAATGGTGTGGTAATTTGAGTAAAAATTATGAGTAAAAATAAAATAATGTAGAATAAAAAAAGATAAAAAGATCATTATTTTAAATTTACTACTATTTTAAAGTTAGAATTAAAAAGTTCCGGAGAGAGTAGTATTACTCCGAGTGCATGATAACTTTTATAAAAAGAAATTGATAACTTATACTGACCTGGATTTGATACACATGAACATGATAACTGTCAGATTTACCCAATTTCTGAAATTAAATAATAGTATTTCCGCCACGGGACCTTTGGAAATCCAAGTTTTTGTTATATTTTTTTTGTCAACTCAACTGTCTTAGTTTACTCCTCTTTTGTCCAGGACAGGTTGTTGCAAACCAATCAGTCTAACTAAGAAAAGGATTGACCGCCAAAGCATCCAATGAGAGTTTTTCCATCTCATGATGACTTAGAAAAGGTTTGGGTCAAAATCCATTAAAAAAAGTTAAATTCTTAACTTATGTTCCATAAAAATATATTTTTTCGAGTGAGATTTCTTTCTCACGAGTTCCAGTGCATTAGTGTCGAGATTTCTTTCTTACGAGTTCCGGTGCATTAGTGTTAATATGCTCGCAACCATCACAAAAATGGTATCCCACCAGTGGAGGATCTCATTTGATGTACTAGGTTTTATGAACATTGACAGATTTGAAGTTTAGAATGAGAAAAAAAAAAATCATCTATGCAGTTGCACTCAATACATTTCTGTCAGAAAATGAATGGATGACAGAGCAAATTGTTTAGTGCTCCTGATTACTACTGTCACATCTACTACTGAATGACAAAAAATAGGTCATCATTGTATCAGCATGTGCAGTAACTAAAAGGGAGGTGCCCTAAAAATAAAACGATTCAACAAATATAGTATAAACCTTAAAAAAAATCACATTTCTACAATCTAACAAAGCAAAATGGCCAAAAGCCACAAAGACAGCAGTTTTCAACAACTCAGAGAACTAACGCAGAAAAAGAAACTTCACTTTTTTCCATGAAAGCATGCACACAAACCCAATAATAGGGTAATATTTCATTAACAGTGATCAAGTTTCATAATAGTTTCATTTTCGATTCAAATTCGACCAGAAACTGCCGCTAGAGAAGGCTAGTGTTTACCACAGCCAACCTGGGCAGCCAGGGCATAAGATTTTCTGCTCTAAATCTAATACACAGAGCCTTTTTTCTGCTACATATCTGACTTGTCCTAGCAGTTAACCCATCATCAGTGGGGTTTATAGAAGTTTCACAATTACTGCTGTACACCTATGCAGTGGTTCTGCAAATAGCATGGCAGCCGACCCAGACTTTGGAGGAACAACACCCTACTCAAAACCGTAACAAGCAAATATCCATGTTACGGTTTCCACCATTTTATCGTATCATGGCAGCATGGGGTCACCTGTTGATGCAAGCATTTGCATTTCTGCTTCCTCAGCTGGCCGAGAATCACCTACAAAAACATTAGCAATAATCTTAGACCATCTAAATTCACGAGACCCTATAGTCATGAGAGATGGTAAAAAACTAGAACTGATGAGAAAATAAGATGTATACTGAAGATAGAGTCAATGGATGGCCTTTTTGGTGACATACTTCCTTTTAGATCTGCAAACAATAGGATAGTTCTGTGTAAGTTTGATTCATGAGAAGCTAAAGCATGAGCATTTAACAAAAAGATTCCACGACTCCAACAAAAAAATTGAATTTCATTTTATATTTTTCATTCTTTATCTCATCTTAAAATTTCAACTAATGAAATCCTTTCACTGATGATTCCGTGGACTTCATTGTGTAATCCTACATATCTTAAGCCAATGGGTTTTCAGGTGTCTTAGACAATTTGCCTACCACTGGCTGATGTCCTCCTAAACACTATCAATTAGTAATTAGTAATCAGTAAAAGTTGTTGAGACCCAGTTCATTGCGGATTTCAATATCTCCAAAGTTAAGTAAAGGGTCTTATAAGGTTAACCTAAACCCACATAATTATATAGTGTTGCACTATTGAAGAAAGTAGAGTCATACCAAAAGCATGAAGCCCTTTAACAGCATCAAAGTTCTTGTATGTATAACCAACAAAACTTAAATCTTTAGGAGTTAATAGCATCTGCGGGAAAAGAAAGGAAAATGTTAGATATACAGCAGCTTAAAGAGAAACAGCTTAAGGACCATGGGAAGTCATATAGCATAAGTAAGAAATGTACGCATAACACTCACAATGGTCACAACCCATAGAAAACCCATGTCTTCTTACACTGCTTCCTAATAGCACGTTATGAGCCCAAAAAAGACAGCGGGACCAACAGACCACCATAAAGAAAGAAAGGGAAAAGCAAGTATTTGTACTTCTCCACATGAGAGCATCTTCTACGTTGCACATAATTTTTTTTCAATTGATGCAAATTCTACAGTATGCATTAATGAATGAGGGAGATGAAAAATTAAAAAAGTTTCCATTCCAGCAAAGTGGTTAAGGACCAAACACGCATATCACTGCAATTATTGTCCCTTTTTCTCACTCCAAAAGAAAAGATTTGCAGATGCAGAAGCCTGCTCATAAAATGCATGTATGGAATGAAAATAATGTTCACTGGAGAAGATTGTGGCAAATACAAACTGCCAGTCCAAAAAACTAAGCTTTTATTAATATACTAAGCTTGTATCGAGCAAGAATATCAACACACCTTCCGTGAGGGTCCTGACCCACTTCTTGCTGGTGGTGAAGGATTCAACTAGTGACAAATGAGATAGTAATTTATGAATAAAGAAATTCTAAGGAGGAAATTGAATTAAAATAACATAGCAGTAGCATGAGATAAGAGAACAAGTAGAATTGGCAATCTCCACATACTTCATCAAACTTCATAAAGTTCTGCGTGTCTAGCTCTCCATTTACTTCAGGTTTAAATGCTGCATTCATTTCATAAAGCTTATCCCATACAACGTTCTTGAACCAAGGATGAGCCTGATGCAAAAGAGTTATAATATCTGTAAGGAAGAACATATACTCAAAGCAGAAGATAGAAAATATTACACAAGTTCAGCTCCTTACTTTAATTTGATGTGCCCCACCAGTACCAAGTCTATGATCGACATCACACAGTAACCTACAAATCAGGTCCTTTGCCTCAAAAGACAACTTTGAATCTTCTGGGAATCTAAGATGATTTCTCCAGTGAACAATCTGAAATAGTTGATGAACAGATTGTCAGTAAGAACTCCAAATCCATGCAGCATAACAAGGAGTATGTTCTTCAAGAGAATGGGGGGAACAAGGAGCAACATTCTAAGTCGTAGCAAACATCGAGTGAGACCATTTGATATGACATAGTCACCCTGATAATAAGTTTAATTAGATCTATTGGAAAACACTAGACGGTCAACAAGCTCCAAAAGGTGAAATGGAGCTAACAGACAAGTGCTATATATTGAAGAGCAACAACTAACAAATATACTACCTTCCTGCATGTCGTTATTGGATCATCTGAGTAAAAAGGAGGGTATCCAACCAGCATCTCGTACATTATTGCTCCTAGTGACCACCTGAATGGAGACACCATACATGCAAAAGCATACTTATACAGATTAGAGCTACAGAGCGGTATTTTCTACGTTCAGAATTAGCACTAAACACACTACAAGAAATATATAATGTTACATAACTGTGTACTTGCAAGCTGTTGGTGAAAAGGAAAAAGAAAATTAAATTAAACTACCAAGAAAAGAAAACAAAATTACAACAACGAACAGAATTTTATGATGAGAAAAAGGAGATTAACTAACCAATCACACTCCATGCCATATCCTTTCTTCAGCAATACTTCAGGAGCAATGTAATCTGGTGTTCCCACAGTTGAAAATGCCTTTGAAGAAAAAGAAAAAATAAATCTAGTCATTATAGTAAAACCTAAAAAATTGCTGAGCTAGGCATGTTTAGAAAATTTGATCATGCTTTTATGTGCTTCTCTAAGTTGGTGAAGGATGTTGCAGACTTGCAGTGAGCTGGTCTGAAAGATAAAACACAAGTTCCAGGGTGCCTAGGATGAAATTTGAAATCTCGAGGATCTAGTAACTGTGTAGTGTGCTTGGGGTTCCATTTAAAAGCTTCTCTCTTAATTTTACATATCATTTCAGAAAACTTGGAGTTAGTCCTATATTTTTCCTGCTTATTGATATGATTTGTAATGCACCTCAAGACATGTAATATTTACGTAGAAGTAAGTTTCATACCAACTTCCTCCTGTTCATTTGCCAATGCTGAAGCTGTTCATGTCGGCTTTTCCAGCTATTCTTATTGTCCGTATCAGGGAAACATCCATCAATATCCATTGGTTCTGTCATATTTTCACCATCAATAGCTTTATTTTCATGAATCACAGACAGCGTTGAACAATCAAGGGGCTTACAAAGCCCAAAATCTGACAGCTTCATGTGACCATTTATGTCCAGAAGAAGATTATCAGGCTTAATGTCTCTGGAAAGAAAGAGAATGCAAAGTTGAGAAAGGGGAAAAAGAAAAACCTCACTTAGATAAATAGTGGTATGAATTTCCAAATTATTAAACTTCAAGCACACTAATTTGACTGTCAGCAGAGGGATTTCGAACCTGTGAATGTAATTATGCCTGTGGATGGACTCAATAGCAAGGACACTTTGAGCCATGTAAAACCTGGCCACATCTTCAGTTAAGGTATCCTCTCTCATCAACAGAGTCATCATATCACCACCAGGCAGATATTCCATGATCAAATATAAATACTCAGTATCCTGAAATGAGTAGTAGAGTTTGACAATGCAGTGGCTTGCAACTTCTGCCAGTAAGTTCCTTTCAGCTCTAACATGTTCCACCTGTGGAGCAGAAAGAACGTGTGTCAGGACCAACGAAGCATCATGGAAAATAACTCAAAAGCGGAATCTCACGGATGATAACACATAAGGGCAGAACAAAGAAAAAGCGAGGCCAGAAAGAATATATCAATTATATCTAGAACAAGCATGCATATATGATGGGTTCAAGAGAGCTAATACACTCCTTGGTATACAGTAGATAGGAGATCTGTATGCACAAACAGGTGATGAAAC
Organism: Viola pubescens var. scabriuscula; assembly: GCA_002752925.1. Lineage (NCBI taxonomy): Eukaryota > Viridiplantae > Streptophyta > Magnoliopsida > Malpighiales > Violaceae > Viola > Viola pubescens. The sequence goes on along the minus strand of NBIL01053113.1, from coordinate 3,387 downwards.
AAAAACTCATCCCTTATACTAGGCATAAGGACACAACATATTTGACTGATGGTAGGTCTCTTTTTCACCTGTCCTCTCATTAGCATTTCAGATTTCTTCAATTTCTTCATGGCATAAATATTGCCAGATTTCTTCTCCCGACATAACCTAACCTGCAGATTGAGATAAGAGTATGAGAGGCCAATTTACTGCAAACTGCCAACACTTAGTGAAAGATCAAGCAAGCGACTATGTAATGAACATCTCTAACCTCACCAAAGGCTCCCCTTCCAATGATGGTCAAAAGCTCAAAGTCATCAACACATATCTTGTGCCTTTTAAGGCGCATGAATTCTGTCTCTTTTCTTTCTAAGTCTTTGATCAGATTTATTTGCTCCTCCTTTGGCACATCAGAGGAAGCTAACTTTCTTTCTAGAACCCATCGTCTGGAACAGAAACAAATAACGAAAGAAAGAGTTGGGAAGGGCATCAAAATAAAATAGCAAAGGGAGAGTCACAAACTGAATCTATCAAATCATGGTTGTGATCAAGAGAGGAAATTTTGCCAAGGTATTGTGAACGAACACAGTGAGCAATCATACAACCATGATCCTGAACTGAAATTCATAGAACCAGATAATGCAGTCCCAATATTGACAAATGCCAACTTTCCTCGAGTGATAATGGTGTGGAAATAGACCAAACGCTAAGAATCACTTCAAAAGGAAACTGTAAAAAAACTGGACATAGCATAAAGCTTGTATGTGTTTTCGGTAACAATAGAACCCAAGTGGGAACCTTATTGCCAGAATTCTGCATCTCTTGCCAGCTAAACAGTGGTACGAAACTTTTTTCCGGACCAGTTTGCGTGACTTTTCTGCACCCCAAATTAGAGGTGGAAATTCCCATATTTTGGAGAAAGCCTTTTCTTTTGAAACAAATGAGTGCAGCTCTTATGAAGACAACCTCTGAGCAATACTAATTCAATGCCCAACTGCTACATTATTCTGGTTCAGAAACAGTTATAAATAGGAATCTAGTGCATTTAACTAAAACTATCAAATGCAGCACCTGGTGTCGCCTGACAATAATGCATCCAGAATCCAACTGGATCATCAAATCTACTAAACAGAATCCAGAAAAGAAGGTGGTCCAACCATAATTTCCCACATTTAAGGGAAACCCCTTCTTTTCATAACTTCCAAAACACTAATAAGTTTCCTTTCTCTCCCCCACATTTACCAAGACATCAAACTAACACCTCAATAAGAAAAACACTCCTCACAAAATAAACCGAAACTGTATCTTAGATTTCACTCTTCAGCTACCATCACGCAAGAATCGAACACCCATTTCACCAAATCAACTAACCCAGCAGCAGAAGCACATACTTCTTGCTCTCTCCACTTCAAGTTTTACAAAAATTACAAAAATGTAACATTCCAGATAACACCCAATTCATTCACTTACTAGAAGAAGTCATACAAATATACATAAAGCAGAGAACTTTAATCAACTAAAGTCATAAACAACAAATAAATACCTTTCTTTCCGCTCCTGAATATTCTTCATCTGAGCTCTATAGTGATTCTCTATAAACTGCTTAGCTGCAGCTACTTTCTCCATCGTCAAGCTCGATCCCAGCACCTCCTGCTCCCCTCCTCCCTTCTCCTCTTCCTCGATATCCTCCATTACCCTCTCTTTTTCTCTATCCGACTTGAAATTCTCTATCTATCTATCTGTATTTATCTCACTAAACATACACGACCATGTACGTATAGCTCTGCTGCTTTAAGCACCCAAAAAGACTCAGTCTTTGAGTTCTCTCTCTCTAGAAAAATACTGAACTCGTTCACTTTCTCTCTCTAATATACTCACTGAGCTATTTCTCTCTCTATCTCTAATTCATTACAACAGCGGGGAGGTGATGCAAACGACAACCTTAGAAAAAAAAAAAAAAACTCATATGTAGAAAACAAAAAACTCCTTGGATCCCCTGCGACCGTTCTCCCTAAATTAAAACGTCCCTGGACCAATCACACGACCTAGCGGTGACTAATATATAATTTTAGGATGACGTGGCGTAAAGTCAATGTCTTTTGTTTGGACTTGGACAGACTCTTCTACCTTGGAATTTTTTTTGGATTTGTTCTATCTTTTACTACATGATCGTGCACTATTATGACAATTTGACAATCGTGTTTTTCTACCATGCTTGCTCTGAGTCCATTTTTTTAGGTAACTATTAAATTAATTACAAATAATTTCTGACCGTCAAATTTTAGAAAAGGTAATAAGTTAAATAAATTTTAATTTTAATTATTAGGAAATAAAAGAAGATGAATCTAACTTGTTTATAAAAGGAAAAGGAAATCAATTATACATTAATATAAAAAAGAATACTATATCAGAAATTAGGAGTATAAGAAAATACCGACGGTAGCGGTTCTAAATAGTTGGTATGAAATCTATAAGTGAAATAAAACTCGTGTTCATATATCTATTAGTGTAAGAAATAATATTATCGATAGTTAAAATAGAAGTAAATAAAATCGTTAGTTTCTGTATACTATATTGGTATAGATGATTAAATGAGAGAATCAATTGTTTTGGTAAGTTCCTACATAGGTGATAGATGATGCTATGTTCGGGTGTAGGATATGGTAGCCTTTTCTTTTATTTATTTATTTCAAGATTATGGGTGGTTTTTTTTAATATATTTTTTGGGTTAAATCAAGAATTTAAGGTATTTCGTACTCGCTAAATTGTTTTTTTTATTTGATATATTTAATTTATGTGGGAGTGAAAAAATAAAAAGAAGAGGGATGAAAAGAGGAAGTGGTCACAACTCGCGATCGGGTAATAAATGACGTCTCAGCACATTTCAGTACAACAAGAATACAAAGGTCGGTTGGGGCCCACTTATTGCTGCTTTGTGATTGGGACGTGATTACCACTCGCCGTCATTAATGACGTGGAGAGATTAATCATCTGCGCTCATGTTCTAACAAAACCGTGAAAGTGTGTGCGATGTTTTGCTCTATTTTCTAGATAACTCTTTCGACTTATTTTTTTAATTAGACACGATACTTAAATTAAAAATGACCATATGGTAGTTTTATTTAGAGGTTTAAAGTTAGAGTAGTACAAAACTTCATTTTTCACTTAGCATACGCATTTCCTCCGAGTGTTTATGTGCTTAGCCACATCCTGGATAATATTAGTATTTGACTCGTGCATAACGTGATGTGCGTGACTTATTAACGTTAGGCTTTTTTTCCCTCTTTCTTCTCTATAAAAAAAACTAGAATAATGTCATATGTACCAAAGTTTTTATTTATATGAAATTTAATTAGATCTAAATGTTAAAAATGCAAACTTAATTAACAACCAACACAAAGAAAGGGA
>NBIL01053010.1:408-12016 GCA_002752925.1 Viola pubescens var. scabriuscula | reverse complement strand
ACAGATAAGGATGTCTGGAAATTGGATACATGGGATAAGACTGAAACACTGAATGACAGGTGATTATTTCACCTTTCTTTTATTTCTAAAACAGCTCAAGCATATCAAAGGTTGCCTGACATAGTTTTCTGGCTACTCTACAGCTTTCAGAAATGTTGGGCTGAAGAATCACGAAAACCAAACCCATGGCTTTTAAGAGCATTAAATAATAGCCTTGGACCGAGGTAAAAAACTTAAGCATAGCATTGTATTCTTCTGTCATGACATGCAGGCATCTAATTAATTTCCCCCTTCTAGGTTTTGGTTAGGAGGCTTCTGGAAGGTATTATGCTCCTTCTCTCTCTCTCTGTCTTTTGGGTAATTAGTGTAAGAGTCAATATTGTCACTCATCAAAAGTGATTTAGTTTACATTGATCACAGTTGATTTTTATTCAATTCTACATAACATTGTGTGATTTAGATTATGTTTTCCTTTTACCTCTCAAGTTATTTCAGCAATTGTCAGTTTGTGTCTATGCATATATGCATAATCATCTAGTTTAGTTTATTGTCTGACGTTTTTTTTTACAACCAACTTTTAGATCGGCAACGATGCTTCCCAATTTGTGGGTCCTCTTATCTTGAACCAACTCCTACAGGTTAGCTTTTTTTGTCTATAAATTAGAGGCTATACATTTTTATTCATTCTAGTTTTTTGGTGCTGGACATGTAGGATTTGGTTTTTTGGAGTTAGGCAATGCAACTGGAGATACTCTATCTGATTGTTTATTGAAAATGTCCCCCTCATGTTCTTTCTTTCCTTTTGTTTTCCTTGTAACTACTTGCAGTCAATGCAAAATGGTGATCCAGCTTGGATTGGATATGTCTATGCCTTCTCAATTTTTGCTGGAGTGGTACGAACTAAAATCTTTTGCTAAGCTAACTGTTAATTTTAGATCTCTACTTGGGTTTCATATTTATCATTTGAACACTACCTATATGCAAAAGTCCCCCATTGAAGGACTTTGGTTCAATTATGTCATCAAAGCCTGCTTGTCAATGTAGTATAAATTAAGTTTTAATCTCTGTTTCCACTTTCAATAAAGGCCCACATCCAACAGCTTAGCCACTGCATATTTAACAGATCATATTTGTACTTTTTTATTCCGACGGTGCTGTTCCATGACATATCAAGATATGTTGTTTTTCTAGTGGCATTCCCTCTGGCTGCAATTGTGTGCTCAATGTTACACGTGACCCATCTATAAGTATTCAGATTTCTTATCTGGTTTAATATTATCCAGGTTTTGGGGGTGTTATTTGAAGCTCAGTATTTTCAGAATGTCATGCGTGTTGGTTTCCGTCTAAGATCCACTCTGGTAATTCCATTTTCTTGCTGATCACCTTACACATAAAGCTTGAACTTTTGCTCTGTGTCAGATTTCATTCTGCAAGGGTGGACAAGTTCAAAATTTCTGAAAATGCAAAATTGAATTCAGTCAATCGCTACTGCCTTTGAATCCCTATAGAAGAAATTGGGTGTAGTTTTTAAGAATTCTGTATTATTTCATTCTCTCTTTTTGAGTTGTTACATGTAGAATTAGTTGCCATATAGTGATATACGTCTTTTGGACTCATTTCTAGTAATAACTGGTATTTGTTAGAAGTATAAAATAACAAGATCAATTCTTTCATTCATATGTTTTCTTGTTTGGAGGAGAGAGTGGGGAGGAGGGAGTTGTTATGGATGTTTGTTATGGACGTATTTGAATGAGAGTTTGAGGGCATTCAGGTTGTCAAATTTAATGTGGGATGGAGAGTTAATTCTCTGCTATGTCAGGTCAGCCATGCTGTGGCAAAAAAGTCTTGTAGTTAGATTTCTGCTAACACCTTGAAAGTTCTGATTGTTTTTGGCTGCGTGATTCCTATGCTGTTAGGTTGCTGCTGTGTTTAGGAAATCTCTAAGGCTAACCCATGAGAGCAGGCGTAAGTTTGCATCTGGAAAAATAACCAACTTGATGACAACTGATGCTGAAGCACTGCAGGTATGCTCTTTCAATACTTTCTTATGTATATAGAATTCTTTTCATTGCTGGTAGTGGTATCAATATCACAGATTGCACTTTTTACACTGAAGTGAACTTGAGTTTAAGCTCCTCTGGCTGGCATAAGTTCCTAGGCTTAGATTTGTCAATTATATATTTCACGCACACTTTCAATTCACTAGTGTGGCATTTGCCTGTTGCAAACCACATACACATAGGAGAGTTTATTTCCCAGTTATTCCCTCACTGATGCCAGGCTCAGTGAAGCTGACTACAGAGACAAGACAGTTAACCGATAATTTTCATGTAGTGACTGATCTTTTATATTGAATGTGCGGACATGCACACTGACATTCACAGGCAACCACATATACACTATTTTGGATATTACTCGGGATTTAACTGTGGAACATGTATTGCAACTATGTGAATTGTGAAATCACGATGAACAACATATATGCTCTGCACCTTCTCAATACTTTTGTTTCCACCTTGTTGAAAACGTGAAATAAAAAAAGAATATCATGGGCTGTTAATTTTTTGTACTCTTTCTAGATGCGCTTCTAAATTCTACTATCAAGTACTTTATTAAGATATCCAAACTTTATGGCTATATGCAGCTAGCCAAAGTTATTGTACATGTATTGACAAGGTTGTATCTTTAATTAGAATTGTTTAGGATCTCTCTTTAATTAAATTTCCCAGAAGGTAGTTTGGCTAATTGTTCTTTCCACCAACAGCAAGTATGTCAATCACTTCATACTGTGTGGTCAGCTCCAATTCGTATAACTGTTTCGCTGGCTCTTCTATATATGGAGTTGGGTGTTTCGTCACTTCTTGGTGCTGCATTGCTTTTACTTCTGTTGCCGGTACAGGTATGATAAATTCCATCACTTATTATTTATGAGATATTTAACATACCACAAGTTTCATACTGATGTGATTTTGTTGTCTTCTCTCTTTTTTCTTGCCACAAATGCCTTATTCTTTTGAATCAACAAATGTGCTTTGAGATTTGTTTTTTCTGGTTCCTGCCTCTGTTTTTGATGAATCTGAAACTCCTCAATAATTTTATGAATCACTTTCTAGTTTGATGAATTTTCAGATTTTCCAGTATTGTTTTGGACTGTATTAGGCTGAATAGAGGAGAAATTGGAGCTTTTCTTTGTCTTATTTCCTCTTCATTACTTGATCTTTGCATCTCTTTATGGGAACAGACATATATTATTAGCAAAATGCGGACATTGGGTAAGGAAGGCTTGCTACGCACAGACAAGAGAATTGGCCTTATGAATGAGATTTTGGCTGCAATGGACACTGTGAAGTATGTTACATTTTCATTTCAAGAATACTTCTTTGTTTTCTTGGTAGGGTATCTACCTACGATGCTGACTCTCTTTAAATGGTGTAGATGTTATGCATGGGAGAACAGTTTCCAATCCAAAGTTCAAAGTGTTCGGGATGATGAATTATCCTGGTTTCGAAAAGGATCACTACTAGCAGCGGTATGACCTAGAACATGCTGGATGGAAATCCCCATTTATGTCTGTTATACTGATTCACTTTGTGTTCCATTTTCTTTAAATCATTTGGTGGTTTTGCTTGGAGAGTCTAGAGGCTGTTGACAATGCACTTCTTTTGTAGTTTTATTGGCTTTGAACAGAATACCGCATGAATTTAATCCCTCTGATTAATAATGAAAGTAGTGTTAGATTCCGGCACCAATTTTATGCTTCAAAATTGTAGCTTGGACTATAGAACTTACTGCTGAATATTCAAGTCCATTTGTGCAATATCCTTTATAAATAAATAAGATCAACTAAGAAATTCTGAGCCCCAATTTGATAGCATACCTCTATAGGATGGTATATAGTTGGACTGAGAGAACAATGAAACACATTACAGAAAGGGTGTCATCGCTATGTATCCTGCTAATCATGATGGCATGGAGGTCCATCTTAAAAAAAAACTGATGGGTCAGTCAGGAGAATTATATTGACAGTTCACTGGTTTTAATTTTAAAAGATAAAATTGGTTTGTTTCTGAAACCAACTGAAACCAATCCCATCTATTTTTTTGATATTCCTAAGATATAGCTAGTTGTTTTACTTGCTGGATGATTTTGTATTTCTTGGCTGGTTAGTTGATTTGTTCAGTTTTTTTCACTCATGTGAGATGTATGTTAGCATGGGAGCATGGCAGTACATTGATTTTACATATGTTATTTCTCTGTTTTGCAGTGTAATAGTTTCCTTTTAAACAGCATTCCTGTTGCGGTTACTGTATGTACATTTGGTATGTTTACTTTGCTTGGAGGAGATTTGACACCAGCAAGGGCATTTACATCACTTTCCCTGTTTGCCGTGCTGCGTTTTCCCCTCTTCATGCTTCCCAATATAATTACTCAGGTTATGTCTTCTTATGTTTGTTATATACATTATGGCTGGAATATGTAGTAGTAATAGTATAATAATGCATGGAGATGATTAATATTGAGGCTGCTTGTGCTGTTCTAATCAATGTTGTTTCTGTTTCTCGTCCTGTTACATTTATAGCATGTTAGTTTTGGAGTATTTGAGTTGATTTCATCACTCAAGTTTATATACACTTCTTTCACTAATGCTGATGTTGGGTAGGCCATGATGAATTGGTAACTAAAACTCTTTAGCCTGAATAAAGCAGAATCACCTGAAATTAGATCAAAGGCTGATATTATTTATGTTGACCTTAAGATTGAGAAAAATATTTTGGATTAGTTGCTTGAAATAGTATAAAATATTTATCTTGAATGTTTTCAACATTTAACCTATTTCAACTCCTTAATAGTCAGCATTTACTTTGGATGAATAATTTATGTTGTCAGAAATGAAGAGAGTATAAGTGGAGAACAATGCATGTTGTTCTTATTGAACAGTTGTCATCTGCAGCTGGCTTGATTGAGCTGGTTCTGGTATTTTGGCTACTAATGCTGCTATAGTCTGACAGGTTGTAAATGCAAACGTCTCCTTGAAACGATTGGAGGAGCTATTTTTAGCTGAAGAACGAATCCTTCTACCAAACCCTCCGCTCGATCCTGCACTACCAGCCATTTCAATCAGGAATGGATACTTTTCTTGGGATTCAAAGGTTTTACCATTAATTACTGAGCATTTGTCTTATGTGCATGCATTATGTGTGTGATGTGTGCCTTGCTTGTGACTATTGCTGGTTTCTTATGCATGTTGGTAATTAAAAATTGTAACCATTTAGCTTTCGGTTTCTATTCCAGGCAGAGAGGCCAACATTATCAGACATCAATTTGGATATTCCAGTTGGTAGCTTAGTTGCAGTTGTTGGCGGTACTGGAGAAGGAAAGACCTCTCTCATTTCAGCAATGCTTGGGGAGCTTCCTGGAACGTCAGAAGCAACTGCTGTTATTAGAGGAACTGTCGCTTATGTTTCCCAAGTTTCATGGATTTTTAATGCAACTGTAAGTTACCGAGTTTTGCCTTCCTATATCACGTGATCTACGCATTATTTCTTGGAACATCAGCATGTATCTGTGTAAATTTCCTACTTGCTAATAGCTATATGTCATGAGTGATGACTTACAAATCTCGCAATCCCTATTATGTTGGTCACTTCCATGTGGTTTGGATGTGCTTCCCTGGATGTTGTTGAGCCCCGTAGTTGATAGTGTTTGTACTGTTATTAAGTTGATTGCACCCTTCAAGTTGGTGATTTTCGTCTATTTTGCAGGTAAGGGATAATATACTATTCGGATCTGCCTTTGATGCAGCAAGATACAGGAAGGCCATAGATGTGACTTCATTGCAACATGATCTTGACTTACTCCCTGTAAGATATTGAGAAAGTTGTTTTATCACGTCCCTTGTTCTCATAGACGCAAGATGCGAAATCATGTAAAAAATTCCATTGCTGACTTTACTATGCATTCTCATACTTGGTCTTAGGGTGGGGATCTCACCGAGATTGGTGAAAGAGGGGTGAATATCAGTGGTGGCCAAAAACAGAGAGTTTCTTTGGCTAGAGCAGTGTATGCCAATTCAGATGTATACATTTTTGACGATCCATTGAGTGCTCTTGATGCTCATGTAGGCCGACAGGTAAGGATGATCATACACCAGCACTTGTCATTTGATTTTTTCTTCAAGGAACTTCTACATATACTTTCTTGCGAAGGATGAAGCATACTTGATCTCATGGACTTTTATCAGTTGGCTAGTAATTTTTGCTTATGTTTCCGAGAATCAAGATTCTGGATTGGGCTTTTGGTATGTTGATGTGTGGGTCAAATAGTAGGATGACATTAAGCCATAACTGTTTGTGAGAACTTCCTTTGGAGTAAAATAAGATCTTGTATTGTCTCTTTATCATCAGTTTGCTTCAGTAGGTTGATAGATATCAGTAGCACACCAAAAGTATTGCTAGCTCAATAGATGGCAAGAGGGGCCTTTATTTTCTGAAAGAGAAAACGTTGGCATCATGGTTTTCTCCTTTCGTAGCTGTATTTGCCTACATACCTATTGTGAGGCAATAGCTTTTAGAATCTGATAATATAACATTACGATTAATTTTTACTGTTGTAATGTGTACTGCACATCTTCAGGTTTTTGATAAATGTGTGAAGGGAGAATTAAGCAAGAAAACAAGAGTTCTTGTCACAAACCAGCTGCATTTTCTCTCAGAAGTTGATAGAATTATTCTGGTCCATGATGGTATGGTGAAGGAAGACGGAACATTTGAGGAGCTGTCCAATAATGGTGTTCTTTTCCAGAAGCTAATGGAAAATGCAGGAAAAATGGAAGAGTATGTGGAAGAAAAGGAAGATGGTGAACCAGTTGAGCAAAAGACTTCTTCAAAACCTGTCGCAAATGGGGCCATGAATGACTCAGCAGAGGATGCAAGCCATAAAAAGGACCCAAAAAAAGGCAAATCTGTTCTTATCAAGCTGGAAGAACGGGAAACAGGTGTCATCAGCTGGAAAGTTTTGGCAAGGTAATAAAATGTTCACTTTATTGCAATTGTTTAGTTATCTCTTTCAGTAGAACTACTTTTTTTTTTTTCATTTTTACTTTGGATGATATTGATGAGGACGAATGGCAAATGCATGTTTGAGACATCATTGGCTGCGCACCCTTGAAGGAAAAAAAGTGAGAAAAAGAATCACTCATGCTAGCTTGAGCTGGATATTGGATCATCTAACAACCCTGTCATGATCCACAAGTATTCTCACTTGGTCAATGGGTTGCAAACCATAAAAGGGTCTTGTTTTGTAGTAAACCATAAGAGTTTAATAAGTCCTTGTTCATCAATGGAATGGGACTGCATCACCTTTGATGTGCCAAACCAGCACATCAATGATAATAGAAGGTACCGGTATAACCTAAGGAGCATCATAAGATCATGAAAGTTTAAATGTTTGAATCATGAGATTTTTTAAATGATCGCATGAATACACGTGTGATAAAAGAGATGGGGTTGGAGGGGGCAAGCAGGTAAGGCTACTTGTTCCTGTCCCATAAATGGCAGTTCTAATGATGCTTGCTTCATGTGGTGAATTTATGTTTTAATCTTCATCTACCTTCAATGTAAAGTCCTATATGACAATATCTTAGTCTCTTGCCAGGTACCAAAGTGCATTGGGAGGTGCATGGGTTGTAGCAGTACTGTTTTTTTGCTACATCATGACAGAAATTTTACGCATTTCAAGTAGTACATGGTTGAGTAATTGGACAGGCCAAGGCTCTAAGGCGATACATGGGCCTCTTTACTACAATTTAATATATGCACTTCTATCAATTGGTCAGGTATTAATCTCTTCTATGATGTTGAGCTTTTTCCTTTTCCTTTTCCTTTTCCTTTTCCTTCTCCTTTTTAGGACTTTCATGTAAATGTTCCCATACATTATCCTTTGGTAATCCTCCTTCCCTAGTAAGGCTTAGAGCTCCTGCACTTATCTCTATTTCTAGAATGTGAAAGTTTAATTTCCCACACCATAGAATTAATTTTGTGGAATTCTTATTCTTTCCTCCTACTGATCCAAATGTGATGTGCTAGGTTTTGGTAACGTTGCTTAATTCATATTGGTTGATCATGTCAAGTCTTTATGCTGCGAAGAGGTTGCATGATGCTATGCTTAAGTCCATATTAAGAGCTCCAATGCTCTTCTTCCAGACCAATCCCCTTGGACGCATTATCAATAGGTTTGCTAAGGACCTAGGCGACATTGATCGAAATGTTGCTGTATTTGTGAATATGTTCCTGGGCCAGATCGCGCAGCTCCTTTCTACATTTGTCCTCATTGGAATTGTGAGCACACTTTCCCTATGGGCAATACTGCCGCTTCTGGTTTTGTTTTATGGAGCCTACCTATACTATCAGGTAAATGTAACTTCTTTCCCCATTTGTCTCTTTAATTCGGTCGAGAATTATATTTTCTTCATATAATTTTTAAAGACAGTATCCTTATTTTTGTTTTCAAGTGTTGGCTTTCCCAGTCATCTCCCTTTTGTTTTTTCCCTTTGGTAGCGATCCTATTGCTGATTGCAGAAACTCCTTGCTTGGAACAGAAACTGATTATGTAGGAATTTACTTTGCAAGCCTTAATTTCATAAGTTATGGTTGGCTGTATGAATCAAGAGCCCTCTTTTGGCTAAATGCTTAGATGGCACACTAGTTTTAAATATTATGCCTATCTTTAGTTTTTCCAGTTAGGTACTTTTAGGGTCTCGTTGGTTCTTGTAGTGTGCGGTGTGAATCAAAGCACTTATGGTGATTATATGACCAGCCTACTTTTGCCAACATTCTAACAGTTGGTCCTGTCTTTGATTGATTCGAGTCCTCACTGTAGCAGATACTATCAATTTGCCTTGTCAACGCATGTTGTCATTCATCATCAGTCTGGATAACTTATTATATAGTATATGCAGCATTTCTTCACCATCGCATTAAAAAAATTCATATTGTTAGCATGTTGGTAAAAACCACTTATATATAGCGCTTTGATGTTTACTTAGTCCTGCCAGTATGAAAGCTTAGCAATATGCATTTGGAGTAACAAATGTATTTAGAATACGGTGCCATTGGCAGATAATTTACTTTATGTGTGATATTTTTTTCTTCCCCTCCATTGTAAGCATTGTCTCTTAAGGACTACTTCTTCTTTACAGAGCACAGCCCGTGAAGTAAAGCGCTTAGATTCTGTATCTAGATCACCTGTTTATGCACAGTTTAGCGAAGCTCTGAATGGTCTGCCGAGTATTCGTGCATACCAAGCTTATGATCGGATGGCCAATATAAATGGGAGATCTGTGGACAACAATGTCAGATTCACTCTTGTCAACATGAGTGCAAACCGCTGGCTTGGAATCCGTTTGGAAACACTGGGGGGTGTTATGATTTGGTTTACAGCAACATTTGCCGTCATGCAGAATGGAAGGGCCGAGGATCAGAAGGAATTTGCTTCTACAATGGGTCTACTTCTCAGCTATGCATTAAATATTACTAGTTTATTGACTGGTGTACTGAGGCTTGCAAGTTTGGCTGAGAATAGTTTAAATGCTGTGGAGCGGGTTGGTACGTATATAGAGTTGCCATCTGAAGCTCCACTCGTTATTGATAGCAACCGCCCCCCTCCTGGGTGGCCATCATCAGGGTCAATAAGGTTTGAGGATGTTGTTCTGCGGTACAGACCTGAACTTCCACCAGTGCTGCATGGCCTGTCTTTCACAATATCTCCCAGTGACAAGATCGGGATTGTTGGAAGGACTGGTGCTGGAAAATCTAGCATGCTCAATGCTTTATTCCGAATTGTGGAACTGGAAAGAGGAAGAATCTTGATTGATGACTGTGATATTTCAAAATTTGGTTTGATGGATCTACGCAAAGTACTTGGCATAATTCCACAATCACCAGTTCTTTTTTCAGGTACACAATATCCATAATCCTGGTATAAACTATGTATTTGCTTAGGAAAAAAACAGGCGGCCATTATAGAGTGCTTGATTGGCCATATTTTGTTATTTATTATTATTTAATTATTTTGTAGGAACTGTGAGGTTTAATCTTGATCCCTTCACTGAGCACAATGATGCTGATCTCTGGGAGGCTTTAGAGAGAGCAAAACTGAAGGATGTCATTCGCAGGAACTCTTTAGGCCTCGATGCTGAGGTATATGCCAAAATTTTCCCACAGTAGATCCTTATTAATTTTGAGTACTGACTCTGCGTCTAAATCTGTTGTACTTACTGAATTTCGTCCAATATTGAATCTTAATTGGATTTTTCTGTGTAGTCTCCATTATTTGATCTTTTGTTAAGTATTTGTTCTGAATCTAGTTAATCTGAACTACAACTTTCTTGTAATTTGTTAAGGTTTCAGAGTCAGGGGAGAATTTCAGTGTCGGACAGAGACAACTATTGAGTCTTGCTCGGGCTTTGTTGCGGCGAGCAAAGATACTCGTTCTGGATGAAGCTACTGCTGCTGTTGACGTCGGAACGGATGCTCTTATTCAGAAAACAATTCGAGAAGAATTCAAATCATGTACAATGCTAATTATAGCTCACCGACTCAATACCATTATTGACTGTGATCGAATCCTTCTGCTTGATTCTGGCCGGGTATGCCTTCAATCCAAACTTCATTTCAGGCTCTGCTTATTATTTTTCTTCATTAAACTAGTTGGAGCTGTCTCCCTTTCTCTCTCTCAAAATACCTCTAGGTAGGTCCTGCTTAGGTATATACTTGATAAACTTACGTTGCCTTTATCTTGATATTATTTCTCATCTCTTATTATCTGCTCTCTGTTCCCTCAGGTTCTGGAATATGATTCACCAGAGGCGCTGCTGTCAAACGAAAGTAGTGCATTCTCTAAGATGGTTCAAAGTACTGGCGCTGCTAACGCACAGTATTTACGTGGCCTAGCATTAGGAGGGGGAAAGGAGAGTGAGCTAAATGGAGAAGCAAACAATCAGATAGATGGCCAGAGAAGATGGCTCGCATCTTCTCGTTGGGCTGCTGCTGCACAGTTTGCTCTGGCTGTTAGCCTCACTTCATCTCATAACGACCTCCAACGTTTGGAAATTGAAGACGATAACAACATCCTGAAGAAAACAAAAGATGCAGTTGTAACTTTGCAGGGGGTGTTGGAAGGGAAACATAGCAAAGAAATCCAAGAGTCCCTCGAGCATTATGAAATTCCCAGAGATGGATGGTGGTCATCCCTTTACAAAATGGTTGAGGGTATGGATTTGTTTCCCTCCGCTCTTTCATGCATGTGCTTGTGTATTCATTTTACTGAGTACCGGTCATTGAATCATGCGGCTGGCCTTGCTCAATTCTGATTTGTCCTCCCAGTCATGCACTCTCTTTATTCATTATATTCTCTCTTTTTCCACAGGTCTTGCCATGATGAGCAGATTGGGTCGGAGCAGGCTTCAGCAATCAGACTATGAATTCGAAGACCGATTGATAAACTGGGACGATATTGAAACATAGGAAGCAGTATTTGTTTGCCATTTTGACTGTAATAACCACTGGAATGATTCCACTTATGGTTGTAACTCGTCAGAAGTGATCTGATA
>NBIL01052950.1:0-13608 GCA_002752925.1 Viola pubescens var. scabriuscula | reverse complement strand
TTTAAGACAAAGTTCTTTCAAGAGAGTAATCTCACTTTCCATTTTATCAAGCATTAATTGTCAAAAAAATTACTTGTTTGAATTAACATAACTTAGTAGCTAAGCAAGCATCTCGCTATCTTCCTCACCAATACTACCAATACCAAAGAGAGGGTTTGTATGATAATTGACATGATTAAGAGTATAAAATTTAGAGTATTATTCTGACCAAAAGAATTTATTGGGGACTGAATAAAACAATGCGTCAAACCTGAGGGACTCTACGTGCTCTCTTTTAAGTTCCAACTCTACGGCTGCTAGCCTGCTCTACTACTTCCTAGTTCCTAGTACGCATATGCTTTCTCCAGTAACGCGGATTCCCTTCTCTCTCTTCAGTTACTAGCACTGACCACACACATCCCCTGCATCCTCTCTTCTACCATTTGGCGCCCTCTCCTTCCACTCCAATTTCAATCCATTCATTTTCTTTTTAGGGTTTTCAAAATCCACTGACATTTCCATCCCTCCCCAATGGAGTCCATTCAGAGCCGCGTAGAATCATGGATCAAAGAGCAGAGGGCGAGGATGATGAAGGTATCATGGGGCCCACTCCAGTGGAGAATGAAATGGCCGCCGTGGGTTAACGGCGACGAGAGAGAACAGAGGAAGATGATTCAACAAGAATACGATCGGCGAAGGAAACAGCTCAACGATCTCTGCCACGCCGTCAAGGCAGAGTCCATCTCCGACTTGCAAGATATCCTCTGTTGCATGGTCCTCTCTGAATGCGTTTACAAGGTGAATCGCGGCATTTGTTTTTTCTATCACTTGCATTCTATTTAGGCACCAAAATCAATTTTGTTTTATTTTGATATTTCTATGTTTATGTAGAGACCTGCAACTGAAATGGTTAGAGCTGTGAACAAATTTAAAGCTGATTTTGGAGGGCAAGTTGTCTGTTTGGAACGCGTGCAGCCTTCTGCTGATCATGTTCCTCACAGGTACTTCCATTCTCTAGATACAAAGTAATGCCATCTATTTTATGGTTTGCAGTTATGCTCATTGCTTATTCCCATTGTTGAAGGTACCTCCTGGCTGAAGCAGGTGACACATTGTTTGCTTCCTTCATTGGGACAAAGCAGTACAAGTAAGTGTCGCGGAAGGTTTTTTGGGTTGAATATTTAAACTTTTTTTTATTTTGTCACTTGTAAATTTATACTAGTTATAATTTCTGCAATCAGGGATTACATGACTGATGCAAATATACTGCAAGGTGCTGTGTTCCATGAGGATGCTGCAGAGAGTAATGCTCAAATGGAAGCTGTTGAATCTGCACAATGTGAAAATAAAAAAGGAAATGGGCAAAACCTGTTGAATCCTCCTGAATTGAGAGCTAAACAACTAAAAGATCAACCTAAGCCTGCTGCCCACCGAGTAAGAGAGTTTATTTTGCTGGTCCATCCTAAATCTTAGCAAATGATTTACTTCTATGATCTTTATAAGAGGTCACGACTTTTCCTTACTTTTCTCACATGGATTATGTGTATTTTTTACATTACAATCATAGGGTTTCTTGGCTCGTGCTAAAGGGATACCTGCTTTAGAGTTGTACAGGCTTGCTCAAAAGAAGAATCGGAAACTTGTATTATGTGGACATTCTCTTGGTGGAGCTGTAAGTTTGTCTTGCATGCTTAGCTTATTCCTTGATGGATGCATTGCTTTTGGTTGTTATATATTTTCCATTAATTGTGTTCTTCATCCCCTTCTACTTAGGTAGCAGCATTAGCTACCCTTGCCATTCTGAGGGTCATTGCTGCATCCTCTCCACCAAAAGAAAACGAGAAAGTCCTGGTTAAATGTATAACATTTTCTCAACCCCCTGTTGGAAATGCTGCTTTAAGAGAGTATGTTTGATGTCCTCTTTCCACTCTCATTTCTACCCTGTAAACGATAATGCAAGAATTTTACATCTAGATACTTGATTAAGTTCTTTTTTATTTTTTCTCTGCAAGACTCCAAACTGTCAACAATGAATGACAATTTTTTCTATTTTTCTTATGTCAGTTATGTCCATGAGAAAGGCTGGCAGCACCATTTTAAGAGTTATTGTATCCCAGAGGATTTGGTGCCCCGCTTCCTATCTCCTGCTTACTTCCATCATTATAATGCTCAACCACAGTCAATCCAAGCTGAGATTGACACCATCAATCCAACAGTGTCAAAACGTGAGGAGGGAATAGAAAAATCAAGGGCACAGAAGCAAAAGGAGAGTGAGGGAAAGCAGTTAGTGCTGGGCTTAGGGCCTGTGCAAACTTCTTTCTGGAGACTTTCAAGGCTTGTTCCTTTAGAGGGTTTTAGAAGGCAATTTAATAAGTTCACAGGACAAAAAGTTAATCCTATGGAGGCATCTTCAGTGCCTAATTCTTGTATAACATCTTCGATTGAGGATGTGGTAACGGAAACACAGTCTCTTGAAATTCAAGAGGGTTCTGATGGCATATCTCTTACACCATTATCTGACACTAATAATAGGCAACTAGATGAAGCAATGGATGGAAAAACAAGCACCAAAAGTGGGGATAGAAGAAACTGGCGTACGGTGCCTTATTTGCCTTCCTATGTGCCATTCGGTCAGGTGAGAATTTACCGTGTTTGCGTGAAAAATCAACATGCATAAATGACAATATTTACAATGGGGATGGTATTAATATACTTGATATAAAGGTCAGTTGATGGTGATGGCTACCCTGCAGCTTGATTTGGTGGAAAAGATGTGTGCATTTATACAATTCACGCACTTTTGCTTGAAGTAGCTGTTCAGAAATTGAACCTGCATCTGTGGATTCAGGCCCTAGATTTTTTCCATTGTGTAAAATGGTTGCTCTGTACATTGGCTAACGAATTTTGTTGTAAAAGCTTATCACTCATTGCTATGGTAAAGAATGCTCAACAAACTGTTTATGGTTTGAACAGCTGTATCTCTTGGGGAATTCTTCTGTGGACTTGCTATCAGATGCAGAGTACTCAAAATTGACATCAGTATGAGATTTCGTTTCTTACCTAGTTTTTATTTGGCTTTTCATTTTCGATTTAGAATTTAACTACTATTTCTGCCACAAATTGTTGATTTTCAACAATCTTTTGTGTTTGGGAATCTCTCAGTTTGTTTACTTTCTTCTGGCAAAGACATTTTCAGGTCAAATCTGTGATTGCTGAACTAAGGGAACTATTTCAATCACATTCGATGAAATCATATAGGTCTCGATTTCAGAGGTAACATACACATTGTCGAAAGAAAGTTATGTTCTCTATTTGTAAATGAACATGCAATTCAGTTGATTGGTAGTGACACTTGTGCTTCTGCCAATTCCTCCAATATGCCTATAGTTTTTTTTACATTCTTGTGGTACTGGTACTCCCAAGTTATTTGACCAACTTTAGCTTTTGTTTGCTATAACGTGGATACAACTTTGTAGGGATTATCATAATCTCATGATAGGATTCGCCTCTCTCTGTTTTTCTTAAAAGCAAATCGGCTGTTAGACTGGTATACAAACTCAAGAATTTATGATTGATCCACGTTGTTGGCATAGCCAAGTAGGAATTAAGATCCTGAACAAATAAAGGATACAAGCAACAAGAGAGTAGACAGGGAACTCTAGGTTTGAAATATTTATAATCATTTTTGCTACCATCACCCAAGGATGCCCCAAAATTAAGCAGCTGTAATTTTTTTCGTGCTTTTTAGATGGATATTCACCACTATCTGATGGTTAATGGTCATTTGAGGGCCATAAGGATTTCTGGTTCTTTTTCTAATCAATTATGCACAATAAGCGGATCTTTTGTCAGTTTTGTTCCTATAGCATCAAACTCAAATTAAAAGATATATTCAGAACTGTAATAATTTGGAAACTTAATTCTTATACTCACAAACCTGGAATGTTGCTTATACTTTTTATTAAAGGAAATATATGTTTATATTATTACTCCTAAAGCTTACACGCACACATACATAGATGCATATAACTACTTTGACTGCAGTCATAGCGGTTAAATTATACCTTATATATCAGATAATTGGAGTTAAACAACTTCTTGGTGATGTAATTTAACTTATCCGTATAACATTGAGATCTGTCTCTCAAATATGCTTTCTTTTGTGGATTTACAGTTTTGTGTGGCATGTAACATGAGCTACATTTTTGCTTCTATTGAGTGCAGAATCTATGACATGTGCATTGGCGATGGCACTACATCTTTCCTAGGAGTGGAGCAGTTCCCACAGTTTCTACATTTACAACAGTGGCTTGGCCTTTCAGTTGCAGGTGCTGTAGAGCTTGCACATATTGTGGATTTGCCTGTTATCCGAACGGCTACCTCAATTGTTCCTCTGGGATGGACTGGTGTTCCCCGTGATAAGAATGGAGAGCCATTAAAAGTTGATATCACTGGTTTCAGGCTGCACCTTTGTACACTAGTTCACGCTCAAGTGAACGGTAACTGGTATTATCCTTTGAATCCTTTATTTTCTGAAAATAAGACCTGATAGTTTATGCATTCAATGTGAGGACTGAACCGCAGCACCAAGCTGGGGGCGTTCTGTAATAAACCTAGATAGATCAAACACAACCTAATCAATGTTGTTAGTATGGGTTGTTCTATTTGAGGAAATGGGAGCTGTTCTGTTATTATAGCAACTTATCACAGTGCCTTGTCTTGTTCAATCCTCCTAAGTATGCATTAAAGTTACTTTCAATTTGAATGTCTCTGTGGTATGTTACACTTTTTACTTTAACCAGTTGATTTTCCTTGATGTTTGTGTGAGTGAGGATTAAATTGGAAAGGGCCTTCACGCGGCCATCTTATTTTTACCCTTGTACTGCTATTGTACCTATTTAAGGAATTCAACTACTACCTAGAAATACCCTTTCTTCATAATTCCTGTATATTGAAGTTTGTCTTCCTCTTTATACTTGAATAGAATGCTTTTTCTTTATC
Source organism: Viola pubescens var. scabriuscula (assembly GCA_002752925.1). Classification (NCBI taxonomy): domain Eukaryota; kingdom Viridiplantae; phylum Streptophyta; class Magnoliopsida; order Malpighiales; family Violaceae; genus Viola; species Viola pubescens. Next base: position 8,628 of record NBIL01052950.1, on the reverse strand, counting down.
AGAAAATTATCTAAGCCCAACAATGTCATGGATCTGTTAGTCATCGTAAGAAAATGATGCATCTAGATGGAAAATTTTGCATTCAGGTGCTCGACTAGTGTGGAGTCATTTCCTTCTGCGCCCAGCTACTCTTCAAGTTTTGGACTACAGCCAGAATTACAAAAGATAAGGATCTTGGTTGGAGCTCCACTTAGACGACCACCAAAGCATCCAATAGTTGTAGGCTCTCCAATGCCAGTTTTCCATTCTATTGATCCAGATACTGCTAATTTCAGCAGAGAGCAAAGTTTAGGAAATGGAAACTTCCGCCGACCAGAAGGTTTGAGTGATTTTTGCATTTTTTGCACGAGTGATTTTGCTACAGTCTCGAAAGAAGTCCATGTCAGAACCCGTAGAGTGAGGCTACTTGGCCTTGAGGTAACCTTGCTCTGTTTACTAAGGTCTACCAAAGAATATAGATTTTTATTGAATTGAATTGGCTGTAACTATTTTATGTGCAGGGTGCTGGTAAAACTTCACTTTTTAAAGCGATTATGTGTCAAGGCAAACTAACCACTATTGCTAATTTTGAGAATTTGCAATCAGAGGCCGAGGTTCAGGAAGGTATCACTGGTGGTGTATGTTACACCGATTCAGTTGGGGTAAATTTGCAGGTAATGCTTTCAGTATACTGTGTGCCTGTTTGTGCTAGTCAACACTAGTGTATGAGCCACTGGGCATGTAGCTCAGTGGCTGTCTGCTGGTGGCAAACTATCAGCAGGGACTTTGGTTCAAGTCTCATCTCCACCTATAAAAGAAACAGTTGTATGATGGTGCAAATAGCATAATTTTTTTTTATCATGATGTTCATTTGTACAGGCTGCACAAAGATGCATCTATAAAACAACTTATTATTTTGCTATGATTGGTCATCAAAATCAAAATTTTAACTTGACAAAGAAAAACTTAGGCAACACCGTAATGTAAAATTAAATTGTAAAATTGGAAGAGTTCACAAACCATAATATTTTTAATATTTGAAGTGTTTTTATTTATGTTTGCCATATTATTTTACTAATGATCAACGTTTAAACTTGCAAAAGGTATGTTATTATCCAGTTCCATTTATAATATGGTATTATTAAAACCTTATATAAAAAATAAACTAAAAATATGGTAAATACAACATATAATAAATAGCCATAAACTACAAAATTAAATAAACTACTCATATTACAAACATCATAAATATGAAGTTTAGACATAAAACTAAGTTACATGTTCAAGCTAACATCTAAAAAACCCTCACATATAAATTATCATCCATTGGGTACCATGCATGGTAGAAGTGGGTGATGTGAAGTGAAAAGAATACAATAACATGAATATTTTCCTAGAACAAAGTCTTCTAATGGAAGAATAATATATTAGGTGGTGTTACTGGGTCATAGTTTTAAGCCCATACATATTTATTTCTCACTATAGAAAATAAGACAAAATAAACTCGTAGAAATGCACCAAGTTTACTGATTTCACTGATTTTAAGCGTCAACTCTAGTTCTCATTACGATTTTATACCATTTCAATTTTTTTAAAGCGAGTCAATGCAATTTGCAAAATTTGACTCGTAAAATTGTAAGATTTTAGGAGTTGACTCACGATTTTAACAACTTGATCACAATAACTTTGCTATTCTATACATCAAACTTGAGCATTTTTTATGTGGCTAAAATGTGCTTATTCCACTATTAGTATGCTAACATACTTCATGGTGCAATTTTTTAAAATTGAATGTAACTTGGCAAGTGTTTTTTTTCTTCTTTCAATTAATGAAGAAGCTTTAAGGAAGTGGCTATGAGTTCCTGCGGCTCTTATTCTACCTTAACAGTGTGTTAGGATGGGGTTTTCATATATCTTAACTCTTCAGTTATATTTGTGTGTGAGTGTGAGGTTTGTATCCTTTCTAAAACCTGATGCTTGGTGCACCGATAAGTATCGCGGGCTTTGGAATAGGTTCAATGCTTTAGAAAAGTCACTGTACTTCATTCAAGGATAGGATCATTCTAATTTCTCTCCCTCAGGGTTCTGCTTTGTTGCTCTATAACTTGTTGATGACCATTCTTTAGTCCCTTTTCTTTTCTTCCCAACTTTAATACAATTTGCATGTGTTCATTGCAGGAGCTGCAGATAGAGGCGTCTCGCTTTAGGGATGAGCTCTGGATGGGCATTCGCGATCTTAGTAGGAAGACAGATTTGATTATTCTTGTGCATAATTTGTCCCATAAGATTCCTCGTTGCAATGGTTCAAATGCACAGCCTGCCCTTTTGCTTCTTTTAGATGAGGCTAAAGCTCTCGGAATCCCTTGGATTCTTGCTATAACAAACAGGTTTTCTGTCAGTGCCCACCAGCAAAATGCAGCAATTGACACTGTTTTGCAGTCATATCAGGCGTCTCCAAGTACCACCCAAGTTGTCAATTCTTGTCCATATATTTTGTCTAGTTCTAATTCTGCAGCAACTGCTTCTTTGTCATGGGCTGCAACTGATGGAGATTCTGAGGGGAGAATGGGTGCTCAAAATTTTAAATTTAATCCAGTAAGTCTTGTTCGGTGGCCATTTCAGAAGAAAGATTCCATTTTTGCAGTTGAAGGTGTGAACTCTCTTTGTCGGCTAGTTCACGAGGTGCTGCGGAATCAAGAAGAAGCCTCTTTACAGGTATACAACTCATTTAGTCCAATACAAGTATGACAATTACAACTCATTTGGAATCATAAAAAAACAGGAACACGATTAGGTGTATCCAATTGTGCTTTGAAGCTTTATTTGCATTTGGGGTTCAAGTCTACTGTCATAGAATTAGTGATTTTTGAGCATGGTCAGGTCCTATTTCCTGCTTAACTTCAATGCTAAGCAGGTAGAAGTAGGATCAGGGTGATTAGTTTTGTCAGTGCTTAACTTTAAAAAGCAAAAGGCTACTTCTAGGCAAAATCATCCTCACTTGAAAAGCAAAGAGGCATGCTTTTCAAATTGGAAGCATACTTTTCTGGTTTAAAATGACACACAACGTTGTTAACCTGGTGAGGTAATGTAATGCTAGATCTTAAAAACAAAATCGTGTCATATATATATGCAAAAACATTGTTTTGAATTTATTATTATTATGATATAGGAAATATTAAATCATAAACTTACCGTTGTTAGAAGTTTTAGTAGTCTCTTGATACTTTTATGTAATGAAATTTTATTGGTAAAAGCATTTCAAAGGTAACGGTTAAAAACATTTGGTTTATGCCTTTAAGTGCCATTTTACCTTCTAACGTCGATTAGCAAGTAGTCAAATGCTTGAAATGGTAGCACAAAGCAGCAGTTAGCTATACAACAGTTTAATTGTTTAGTTTTTCAGCACAACAACAGCAATCATAGTACAGCATAGATGGAGGTCAAACACCTTTATCTTGGCCTGAACTGAAGTCGTACTTTTTTATTTATTTTACTGAGGACAACTCTCCAAATTTTTGGTTTATGTAAACAAGTGAGTCACTTCTAAAATTTAATCAATCGAAACTGTTTTAGAATGCCTGTTTTTTATGAAAAGTAAATGCAGGAAAGTACTCCAAGGTATTTTGATTGAAAGATGGGTTTCAATTTTTGGAAATTACCTTGGCAATCATGCTCTTGCCTCCACATCTTTTTGTGGTGCTATCTGGATAATTTATAAACCAAACTCCATAAGGGGATTGTCTTATTTGATCAGAAAGCAATGCCCTTTGTTTGCACTTCTGATCTTATTTGATCAACATTTCTTATTGAACAATCTTGACAGAAAAAATCTATAAGTCTATATTATGATGGTCCTATGATTTTGATTTAGTTTCAGGCCTAAACTTGTCTTGTTTATCCGTGCTGTGTGATGTAAAGCAGGCCAGTTCTGATGAGTTTGATGCAAGACTTTATTGACTGAGATGTCCTTAGCAGATGCGGTAGTTCTATTTAATTTTATGAGATGGTAGTTTTACTAAATTTTGTTCTCTTACTTGAGATTGGATTTTGTTGCCAATTTTTACCATGATGTGATGGATTCCGTCAATTAAAAGTTTAAATTTCTTGCGAGTTGAACTAAGGGTGTGGAGTCAGAAAATTGCAGTAAGTTGTCTGATTCACAGGTTATATGGTTTTGAGAAAAATGCTGATTATTATCGTTATTGTTTTTTTTTTTTGTTGGGCTGTTTTATTTGATTAAAGGAACTTGCGAGAGATCGGCTGTTGGTGGAGCTGGCACGAGAACATGCGCTGGCATTAGATGCTAGTCGAAACGCCAAGACATCTTCTTTAACAGCTGCAGCTGTTGGAGCTTCCGTTGGGGCTGGTCTTGGTGTTGTCCTGGCTGTGGTCATGGGTGCTGCCTCTGCATTGAGGAAACCCTAAACCCCATTGTGTTCATGATGAGTATATTTATTCCAGATATTAGAGTGCCACTGTACATCATGTCTATCGTAGGTTAGACCGTTAGAGGTTTTGATAGCAGATAGCCATCCATTTATTTATTCTATTAATGTGTAAATACATTGAGATTCTGCTTGCTTGTAGTTTCCGAGTAGGGAACACAGTGCTGTTATTCAGTTTGCTAGAAAAGCATAACAGAAGAGTATTCTGATCTGATGGACAAATTCCACACCATTCATGTGGAATTCCTATCTGTAAAAATCTTCATGAGCGGTTATGGTTAGGGCAGTTGTATATCTTTTGTTTATATAGCAAACAGTCACACTCACATGGCCAGTGGGATTTTATAACAGAAGCATAATGATTGATCATTTACTATTTTCTCCATCTAATTGTTTTTAATTAGATCAGTAAATCAATTGATATAGGTGATTTTCTTATGCTTTTCCAGTTATGCCTCGGAGGAGCAACCAGGAGAAAAATGTACAAAAAGGACAACTTCTGCTGCCAAGGGAATTCTTCATTTATTCAGCTGGGCTCGCTTGAGGAAACAAAGCGCTGGACAGTGTGCTTGGCCCACTTGGCAGAGGCACACGTCCGCGCTGCCGCTTGAGAAGTGGCTGAGTAGTGGGCTTGGGCCACTCACCTTGAAGACGCGTGTTGGCTGGACAGCTTCTAGAAGATGGACGCTGGGCAGTTGTTTTGGCTTTGAAATTCAAATCACGGAGGAGGATCAAATCAAGATTGAATTTGTTATTTGATTTGATTGATAATTTAGAATTTAGATTCAAATTACAATTTTTAAAGCAGGATTTGATAGAGGATTTTAGGGGAGAAAGAATACTATAAATAGACTCTTTTACTTTTTCTAGAGGGGGACTCGACTCTCTTCTCATTTATTTGTTCTTAGATACTTTGCTCTCTGTATTTTTCGATTGAAATTTACAGATTTTATTTTCCTTTTATGATTAATAAAATTCTATCTTCTTCCATGAATTTGTCCGGCTAAATCATAATTCTTGGTAAGGGCTGATTGAGCTAAGTTTTATATGCATCGTGAGATCTAACTTATTTTCATTATCTCTATCTTTGTAATTATTTATTTTCTAGTTTGACACGCTTCCTTGTTAAAGTTTAGAACTGACAAATCAGATTTTAGCTTAGAAGTTGCAGAAGTGGATAATATAAGTCAAACCCGACTGATAACCATGGGCCTCAACTGACAACTGAGGGTAAACTTGAGTTAGGCGTTGTTTTCTCCCTAGCAGCGCTATGGAGATAGAGATGAACATCATTGAATCAGTGATCGAAGCATAAGAAACGCAACTCTTAAAGCGCCCTTAACAGGAATTTCCACCATCTGATTTTCCGACCCAATTACTTTGTCTTGGCCAAGCCCATTTTTTTCTGTTTATTTGTTTTTGTTTTTGTCTTTAATTTCAAGATTCAAACCAACAATTTCAGTGACGGGAAGTCAACCAAGAACTACAACTCCCTAGAGGTCTTTGTGGACGATCCTCTTACCACATCTACAAGTCCATTATGGACAGTGTTAAGTTGTATTCCACCCCATTTTCATATCTATTATTACAACTATTTTGGACGCTCTTAACAGGCGATCAAATTTTGACGCCGTTGCCGGGGACTTCTAACTGTGTTTTATAGTTTTTATTTTTGTTTTTATTTTTATAGGCGAGCTTGACCAAGCCATAGGCCAAGAAGAAGAGCAGGTTCCAGTCATGGCAGGAAATCCACCAGAATGAGAATGGACTATGAGGGAACTGAACATGAGACTTATTCCTGCATTCAGTTACCCCCTATACCGAATGATTGTCTATAAAGCCCAATATGATATCCAACCTCACCAAATTCCACAGCCATTCGAATGAAAACCCATTTAAACATCTAAGGAATCTACATGTTCAATGTGACATCTTGAAACCAGCCACCATTCCCATTGAAAGAGCCAAGTTGAAGGCATTTCCATGGTCACTTGAGGATTCGGCTCAAAATTAGTTTTATAGCCTACCTCATAATACCGTCAACACATAGGCCGAGATGGTTTTTCTCAATAAATATTGGAATGCAACCAAAGCAGGGGCAGCAAGGAAGAATTTAGCTTCTATCCAGCAAAGAAGCAATGAAAATCTTTAGTGAGTATCACCAAAGGTTTCGTGAATTGCAAGAAGTTTGCCCCACACATGGAGTGACAGGCCAAACCTTGATCCCGGATTTTTTACGACGAGATGTGCCCGTTTGACAGACAACAAGTAGATGCCGCAGCTGGTGGAGCCCTACAAGATCTCACCACCACCCCAACTAGGCTACTACTCCAGACAATGGCAGACAATTGCCAAAATAACACAACTTCAGAGAGAAATTCTATCCCTTCTAGTTTAAATGCAATTAATGTTGAGTAAAATTAAATGAAATATCTAACATGCTCCATAATCTCTCTGTAGGAACATCCATGACATTGGGAGCTCCAGAACAGGTGGCTATGGTATGTGGAATATGCCAACAACAAGATCAACCCTCCCAGAGTCAGAGTCAGCCTGGTCAAACTCAGCAATCTCCGATTAACTTTTAGCATTTCAGCCCTAGCCTCCACAAAACTTCTCTCTTGTGCAGCCGTTACCTCCTACACCGCAACCTCTCCAAATCACTGGCGTGCCTATGGAAGAAACCTTGTAGAAGTTCATGCAAGCAACACAGTCGAGCTTGGCCGAGATGCAAAAGCAGATAAGTAAGTTGGCTATGAATCAGCAAAATACCCAAGGTAAGTTACCATCAACCACAGTGGATAATCCCAAATATAGTGTTTATGCCATGAGTTGCAGGAGTGGAGGAGAGGCAGAAGTTGGCCTAGAAGAAACTGTCTTGGCCAAGCCAGTGACCAAGACCAGGATTAAGACAACCACAGAACTCCTAGTCCAGCAAGAAGAGCGGGAAATTCCTCCACCTTTCCTACCACGACCTACAAAGAACAAAAAGGGAAAAGAGGAGATGGAATTTCTGAATATTTTTAGGAAAATAGCAGTTAATATGCCTATGCTTGATTTAATTGCTAAAATTCCTAGTTTTGTTAAATACCTTAAAAAATTGTGCAGCAGCAGGAAGAAACTTGCAGGAGCTGGGAGAATAAACGTGACTCATAATGTATCTGCAATCCTACAGGTAAAACTTCCAGAAAAATGCAAGGATCAAAGCACTTTCACAATTCCATGCAAAATAGGTAACCAACAAGTGGAAAAAACTTTATGCGACTTAGGAGCAGGTATGAATGTAATGTCTTTTTCTAAATATAAAAAATTGAATATTGGTACCCTGAAACAAGCTAGTGTAGCAATTCAACTTGCTGATGGATCTGTTATATTCCCCAAGGGTATTGTGGAAAATGTATTGGTGCAGGTAAATGATTTTATTTATCCCGTGGATTTTTACATAGTTGAGATGAACATTTCTGCTTCATTGACGGATGTGCTGTTAGGAAGACCTTTCCTAAGAACAGCAAGAGCTAAAATTGATGTGTATCATGGAAGTCTTATTTTAGAATATTGTGGGATAACAATAAATTTTAACATGTATGACATCAATAAAAATGAGACCCATAATGTTAACCTTAGGGACAACTTTGGACATGCTGCTGATGAGAGTCATGAACTGAATGTAACTAACTCTCTTCATTGTGCTCTTAATAGGGGAATTTCGGGTGAAAAAATGAAGGAAAGATTTATGGTTAATGATGAAGTGCAAGATGTTGTTTCTAATCCTAATTTTTTTGACCCATTTACTGATATTTCAAACAGTCATGAATTACCAAAAGTTTATCCTAACATTCTACCTTTAGGTAGCGTTTGGTTGGCGGAATCATGGAGGAAAGTGACTTTGGAATCTGAGATTCCGAGCTTTATTGCGTTTGGTTGCGACAAGGAATCACTCTCCCCCGGAATCCAACTTTCCTTGACTGCCTTGACTTTCCCAAAAATGGGGGAAAGTGATTCCTTGGCTAGGGGGTGGGGAGAGTGATTCCCCCTGCAAGGAAAGTTAATATTTTTATTAAAAGACATATTTATCCAAAATTCTTCCTTCGCTATTTTTTTATTAAAGTTTTTTTAATTAAATAATAATTATATTAATTACACAACAATTATATTAATTGCCTAAAAATTATAATTAATTACAAAAAAATTATAATAAAGACAT
>NBIL01052871.1:0-15061 GCA_002752925.1 Viola pubescens var. scabriuscula | reverse complement strand
AAAATATATTTTTTAATTGTCCAAGTTAGAATTTTTATAAAGTTAGTTAATTCATTTTTACTTTTTTTATATTTTTAATAATTATGTCATAAATAATTAATTAATAAATTATATTTTTTTTTACATTTTCAACAATTTTGTCGTCTATTTCAACTAAAAATAACCATTATTCATTAAAAAAGTGATACTAATAAATATAGTCCTACCACATGAATTATTGCATTCAGAATTGACACGTGTCATGTACGCAGAGCGCACACTGCCCACTCGCTCCCTCGCTCACTCACTCGACTCTTTCACTCCCGTTCTCTCTCCTCTTCAAAACGCTTTATCTGCTTTCAATTTCGATTATGCTACCCAAACAGAAACCCTAGATAAATAGAAAAATTAACAACAAAAGGCGCTGGTTGGGCCACCGTAGATAGCAACAAATGGCTGACATACATCCGTCGGACGCCCATCTAAACGGTATCGGGGTCGGAGGGGCAATTGCGATGACGTCATCGGAAGGTGTGGGGACGAAGCGGCAACGGAGACCAAGCGTGAGATTAGGCGAAATCGGTGGGGACCACCAGTTGATGTACGACGGCGTGGTCTCGCGTCGGAGTAACAATAACAGCGCCAGCAAGCAATGGAAGCAACAGCAACAGCAACCGCACCAGCACCAGCAGCAGTTGCAGCTGCATCCGCACGTGGCTCTTAAAGAGTCCGCGAAAGGCTCCAGGACTCGCGCGCTAACGAACTTGAGTACCAGTACGGAGACCATAGAAGAGGAGAAAGAAGTGAATTTTGATACGGTTGCGATTGGATCCTGGAAAGTCAAAGAGTCCAAGAAGCGAGGCGCCTCTTCCAAACGCGTCAGGTCTAATACTTGGATCTCGAAAAAAGTCGAAGGGGACGAGAAATACAGTGGAGATGGAGAGAACGAGATCGTTGATGACACATACCGTGATGAGTATTCAGAGAGTCCGGTGAAAGAGCAAAGCCCAATGAATTTAGGGGATGGAAATGAGAGACTTGAAAGAAGTGAGAGGGAAATGTGTTACTACAATAGTAACAGTAAGAGAAGGGTAATTGGGGGAAAAGAAAGTTATAATCATGATCAAGACCATCGTGATGTGGACTTATCGGGGCCATCAGATGATGATGATGGCGATGACGGGGTGAGGGAGTATCGGGATAATAATGGAGGGGGAGTGGGAGAGGATGGGGTGAGGATATGGTTGAATGGATTGGGGTTAGGGAGGTATGCCCCTGTGTTTGAAATTCATGAGGTAGATGATGAGGTGTTGCCAATGTTAACTTTGGAGGATTTGAAGGACATGGGCATTAATGCGGTTGGGTCAAGAAGGAAAATGTTTTGCGCTATTCAGAAGCTTGGGAAAGGATTTTCTTGATGGAGGTTGGTAGTTCTTTTTGATAGAGGATTTATTAGTATGCCTCACTCATGGTAGCTTAATGACGCTTTATGCTGAAACTTCAATTTGAGCAGTTTTTGTTTTATGTTTCTTTAATGCCAATGGTAGTTGTAGTTATGTTTTTGTATTCTCAATATCAATTCATCTCTAATTCCAGTTCAATTTCTAGTTGAAGGCATATTAGTTTATGTCGACTTTTATGAATTTTTCCTGCTCGTGTCAATGAGCTTTATGCTATAATATATGCTTATCTTTGACTATGCTAGAGTATCTTGAAATAAATTAATTGTTCTTAAGAAAAACAACACAAAATCCAAGTCTAAGCATGTTGGCTTGCTTCATTTATTTATTAGTTTTGCAGCTTCGTTAATCATAGGCTTTACATTATCCACATTATAAGCAGTTTTAACAGTGGCTACTTCCTTAAATATCAGTCCCAATCTCGGGTCCATTTATGCTCTCTTGTATTTTTGGTGGAAAAGCTCGTCTCAGTATGGATGTTAGAAACTTTTGGGTTGAAGTCATTGATCATCTAATGTGAATGGTTGGTAGAAAATTCAACTTGGTTTCCTTATCCAACATTATTTATTCCCCTTTCGCAGAACGTATGTGTTTCCTTTGAAGTTGCCATTGGTAGTTCTTCTTGAACATTCTGATTGTTTAAATTACTCATATGTATATTCTATTAATTAGGACCTGCAAGCTACATCTCTTGTGGCTTAAAGTTGACTTGCAACAACATGGAATTAGACATCATGTTGTTTTTCACGTAAGACATGGGTACATGCTACTTTTAGAGCTTAAAATTGGTGGTTATGGATTATGCTTGCTGGAATCACAAGCCATGTCATGAGAAATCTATTGTGATTCAGCAATTTAAAGTTTTTTGTGCTTGGTTATTAGTCTATAGTTAGTGCCAGTGTCTGGTTCCTTAAGCTGCAACAAAGTTATGCACCGGTTACTTTTCAATTTGGTAGAAAGAGAGTACTTGTGTGGGGGAGACTTCTAATTAGGGTAGTTCCAAGTTTCCATTTTTCACATGGGGATCTGTTCATACACAGGGAAGTGTTGCATGTAGGGATATGATATAATTTGGCTAAGGAAAGCCTCTGTGATTAGAGAGGTTGAACAGTGATGTTTATGTGGAAATTTAGAAATTGAAGTTTCTGCAGACTGAGGATTTTAGTAATCAATTTTGCCATTTATACTCCCATGCACCCTTGAACCCAGCATGTATCTTCTGAATGTGTCCAGTGTAATTGACAATTCTTATATCTAATGATGCCAATGACTCGTGCCCAACAAGCGGGTTGAGGAATATATGACTGCTCATTTAAACTAGAAACAGGATACTACACCTTGAGAATGAGATGGCTGTTTGTTTTTTGGAGTATATGTCAATCCAAAAATTTGTTATGCCAACTTGCGAAGTTTTTGGGAAGAATGATGAGTTAAGACATCCTTTTTAAGATTTCCTTGACTTCTGGGTGCATAGACAGGGCTGAAGTGAATAATTATCTGCTTGTAGTTGTACTGCTCAAATCTTTCTTGATAGAAATTACTTTACATACGTTTGACTCTAGGTTAATATGGCTACAGAGACTGTTCTATTTGTTGCTTTCTATGCAGTAACATGAAATACCTTGTGTTACAGTTGCTAACTAAAACTTTAACCATGTTATTTTTACTGCAGCGGGGAATGTTTGGTTAGTTGTTTTAGAGGTCTAGCTGGAGTTTATGGCGATTAGTTAGCAGTATTGAGCATCTTTCCTGCACTGAGAATTTTAGTTTGAGTTATTTCCCCTAGTGTTTTTTGCTAATCGGATTTGTATAGTGTAGGCTCTCTTTGTATAAATGAGCTCCACAGGTCAAATTGTAGATTTATGAGCAATTAGCCAATTATGTGAAATATCACTTACTAATAGCACTTGATGTACTGTCACTGTAGAACAGTTATCATAGTTACCTTGGACAACAAATGTACAAACTCTGACTCAAGCGCACCCCATTATATATAGTCAGAACTCCAGTTATTGTGACCATGATGAGGGGTTGTGGTGTGCTCATTGCAGTTGAGTTGACTGACCATGGAGATGAACTGGTTGAAATAAGCACCTGTGTTTGGAATGGTTTTGCTCATGAATCCTAGGCAAACTGGCGCGGCCATTTTAACCTTGAGCTTTTGCATCTCCTGAAGCCTGTTGTTCTGATGGTGATAAGTACCAATGGACAATTTAGGAAGACATGAGCTTCTGCAAGATGAAAGACTTGGCTGCTAAAATAGTAAAACATTTCATATTTGCTTCCTTTTTCCTTTTGCAGGTATGGTGGATGGAAAGTTTTATTTAGATTATTATTACTGTGGGAGAATCATGAAAGAATGTTGCAGGTTCTCTTTTGTAACTGTTATCAAAATGGCACGCATCAATGAGCTGAAATGTCTCTATTCTGGTCTAGCTTGGCGTCTGATGCCAGGGGAAAGGTAAGAGATGCTTAAATTTGATTATTTCCAATAATTTATTTCTCTGCTCAGTTCCTGAGCATCTATATGTATCCCAAATTTCAGAAAGTTGTTTTGCTTGTGAAAGATGCTAGAGCCTAGAGTTTTGCCTTAGGAGTTTGAAAAAAAAGGAATCTTTGAATTTTGAACCTTTTTGTCAGGAGTCCCCCATGTTTGTTGTTTATTATTTCCTCTTTCGAAACTCTTTTTCATTCCATGGCGTTAGAGATGAAAGAAATTATTCTAGAAAGTGAGTTTTGTTGTATGCAAGAAAAGAGAAAAAAAAAGTGGTTTTTGTGCACAAAATCTTGTACATAACGAGTTATATGATTGAAAAACAAGTACATAACGAGTTATATGATTGAAAAACAAGTAAATAGATATTGTTCTTTCTAGTACCTTTTTAGCATGAATTTCGAAATTTGTATGTCATTGTATTTGTAGGAATGCTAGAATTGTTAGTTACCTTAATCATCTTGGAATTAAGACTTGCCTTCCAATATTATTGTTGTAAAACTGAGAAGAATGATGCAAGAAGAGCAGGTCTAGCATGAAAAGATGAGAGGCGGTCAGGCTAGCTCAAGTTGACTGCCTATGAAATCAAGAAAGAAGTGGAATAACCACAAAAGCTCTTCTTGGAAGAATATAGGCAAGTCATCCTTGGCTACCAGACACAAAACTCTCCATCTTCATACAAGGCCTCTCATCTTAAACTAAAACAATGAGCTAGGATTTGCTTGACAATCCTTATACAGAGAGCATAGCCCTTATTTATACCCTAATTAAATGACCCATATATATATTCCATTGGTCCTTCCTCGCTCCCTATCTCTTTTTCTATTTTGTCAACTTACCTAAAAAAGAAAAAAGAACATATTCTTGCCTTGAGAAGGGATAAAAAATGTTCTTTCTTACTAATGATGTACACATTTCTGGCAATGGGTGTAAGGTGTTTGTTTTTATGGTTATAAATACTTGACTTTCTGTAATGGGAACTGAAGAAAGTGCAGATTGAAGTGGGCTTGATTGGTGAGCTATATATGCTCAATGATGGCAGTGTTCAAGTAGCTGGCAATTTGAAGTGAATCATTTCATTTTTGACCTTTTAGTTCTTTCAAAAAGTATTGCTTTACAGGATTTCTTCACAATTTAATCTTTTTGACAACTATTATATAAATTTATGAGTACCCTTCTACATTTTGGTAATCCACGAGTCTTTGTTTTCTGTATACCTTAGCAATTTTTATGCATTACTTGTACTGATGTGTCGTAGTGATAAATGATTTGTTCATTCTTAACCAAGTTCTTAAGTTTGAAATATGAGAAACATGTAACGAAAGAATCACTTCTAAGCAACCTGACAGAATAAAATTTACTCTTCAAAATTAAAAATATTCTTCAACTGAATGAAGAATTGTTGAATGAAGAATTTTGGGTTGGGTCAGATCAGCTGTTTTTGAATCACTTTATGACCTCATAAGTCTTGTCGTTAAAAGCCCACCAGGGAAGGGGGGAAAAAGTCAACCCTTACCCTTCTAGTAGGCTGGCTGCTAGCCAGTTGGCACCACCATCTGGATGTTTCTTCCACTTTTCTGGATTTTGATGGTAAAGGAAAAGAACAAAGAAATTAGCAAAATATTCCAAGCTACTAGAGAAAAAAACACCCCATTACCATTAGAATGAGATGACTTGGGAATATTTCGTAGCTGGTATAAGGGCGTGAGGAAAAGAAAAATCAGCATTATAAGATATGAAATTCTCTCTTTTTTTCTTTTTAAATCAAAATTTGAGAGATTTGGCAAGCTCAATCTATGATGCTAATGCCAACAGCGTGAACACGAGAAATTATCGTGTGCTTCTAAAATGCTACATTATACTTTATAACACGCTTACATTAGTCTCACAATGATTTTACATTATTGAATTTCATTAGTGGTGAATTTAGTGGCGTACAAAAATCGGATCGACTCGAAAACTGAACCTAAACCGTTGGTTTTGTCCGATTCGGTTTTTTTTCGGGAACCGTCATGGAGAACCGGACAGTTCCGGTTCGGTCTGGTTCTTTAAATCTAAAACCTATAAATCGAACCGTAAAACCGAGAGAACCAATTCATAAATATATGTCCTATGATATCAAAGTTTAAATTTTGTTTAATGATTAACTCCTCACCTAAGGGGAGAGGTTCAAATCCTCTTGACTCACACTTTCTTTCTTTTTTCTTTTTTTTTTCCCTTCTAGACTTAACTCCTCATATTTCTTTTTTTCTTCTAAACTTAATTAAAATTTTTTATTTAAAAATAAATAAATAAATGCCAGAAAGAACCTGGAAAATTAGAACCGAACCGAACCGAACTGAACTATACTTTTCCGGTTCTATCCCAACCAGAACTGTAATTTTTCAGTTCGGTCCGATTCTAGCCTAAAAATTGAACCAAACCGATTCGTGTACACTCTTAAGTAGATAGATTCTATCGGGTATGTGAATGAGATGTGAAGTGTGATATGATATTTAAATACCTATGTTATAATTTTCGGGTAAACACAGGCTTGAGACCTTGTTAGGCTAAGGCCCATGAAGAGCCGATGATATCTGGGTCTGCATTTCATTCTAGGTCCATCAAGCTACCCTCTGAGTCCACAACTGCAAACGCTTTTCCAAAACCAAATGAAAATCTTGATTACCTACTACCATTACCAAGTCTATTCGCATGATTTCTTTTGTCTTAGAACTTTTTTTTCTTTTTTCTTTTTTGGCTTGGTTCCTATTATCACACCGTTGTTACGGTTGAGTTCTTTATAAGTACATACAATTACCGCTTTGATCACTTTGGATTTTTCTAAGGGGAGTTAACATCACCGATAATTTTTCTCATTTTATTTACTACAGTAAAATATAATTACCAAAAATAATATAATAAAAAAAGCCCAGAACGCGGGCAAAAATTACCTAGCAATATATAGTCGGCAGGAGCAGCCTAGCAAAGCATAAGAAGTCAATAATACAAGAATAGAATAAGACAGGCAGGTTTTGGTTGTTGACATGAAAGTGATGGAAAACCCAGCTTCCTCTTTCCCAAAAGCCCAAATGAAATAAAATAAAGAACGTCTTCGAGAGTGATGTCATTTGGGTTGTTACTTAAATTAACAATCTTGTCAACCAAGTTAATTGGGAAACGAAAGCTATTATTATTCAAGACGTTGTTCATTTGAGGTGTAATTTTCCTGAGTTGAAGTTTTAATTATGCAAGTCAACCCAATTGACCGACTCCCTAATTTAATTAGTGGTAATATTTTCAATTAGTTTTTATATGGAGTAGGTTTCACTCAAAATACTAATTAGTATACCACCAAATCAACACAGCAAGCTAACTTAGGTTAGTTTAATTTTATAATCTAGGTTTTAGAGTTTGACTACATCCTAACATTTTAGCTTCATTACCAATTTGGGTTATAGCTTCAGTCTGAATATGAATTAGCACTTGCTGGTTGCAAAGTACTTACATTATAAAACACGAAAAAGAACACCACCTAATCTTTGCGTGTTAAGGTCGTGTTCAAAATTAGTTGCAAAGTATTCGTTAAAGTTTAGGATCGAGTCACACATCGGTTTAAATGGAAAAAAAGTTATGTGTTCGTCAAGGTTGGAAATATGTATATATTTTTTTAATAATAGATATAAGATTTGAACCTAAGTTCGATTTCTAATTTAGTATTTTTATCGCCAGATATGAGATAAAATATTTGTTGTACAAAAGTTTTATAATTTGCCATTGAGGTACATGCATTATCAACGTTGCAAGTAATTGGTACGTCATTCACATCCTGTAATAACGCAACGTAAACGTAAGTATACAACTTAATTATTTTATTTTAGACAACTCCAATCCTCGACAACCTACATGTTTTGCATTACACTGAAAAATAGTTTTAATTAATATATTAAGCTAATTGATTTGTTTCGTATGAACTTTCTATTTAATATTTGATATAATTATAAACGATCAAATAAATTTTTTAATAGACGAAAATAAGACTCAAATTAACATCAGCAACATTAAATAGTAAGAATATTATAATTAATGAATTTAGCTTTAAAACATACCTGTCATCATCGATTTTCAATTAAATTCCAATCCTTTAAAGCACCAAACATGATCATTCATTTAATCAATTCCACTTAAGCGAAATGAAAAAGGAAAAAAAAAATCAATTACGAAAAATCTAAAAGTCTAGCAGAATGCTATAAATGCCAATTCAATTCGACTCCATTGAATGCACTGATTTATGCGCTTTTTTTTTTTGTTGGCGCTAAAACATCGAAACGGTAAATACTACTCCATCCTGAGGGGTAATTACGTCATATGCTTACAGCGATATGGACTTGACTTGACCTCCATTTAGAAATATTAACTACCCTCTGACAATATCCAATTAAACCTGGGAAAAAGTGCCCAAATTACCCTCAAGAGAGCTAGTCACACCGATTCCTCACGGCCCAATCGTGTCCACTAGATCAACTTAGCATGTCCAATCTAACGTCTTAGAAGAAGGCCGATCTTTTGCTGTGAGATATATAAGAAATGGACTGTGACTTTAGATTATTCTTCAAACAGAGACGAGAAAGGTTGGAACTTTCACCATCCACCCTGTCACTAACCCATATAAAAAAGATTAAAGAGACCCTATGATTGAAAAAGTCAAGGGTCCACATCTACCCCTCTTTCAGCCGTCTGATGTTGATTTCCTCTGATCACGGTCCCCACTTTTGCACCGTTTTGCCATCTCTTTCACACTCATCAATCCTCACTCGCCGCAAGACTCCGTCAATAACACGCGACACCCAACTAACCGGAGACTTCCTACATGCATGTATTGTTATTCTCGCACCCGAAATTATTACTCCACTCAACGTAAGAAAATTACTACATTAGCTTTTATGATAGTTTATCATATAAATTTTAATACTAGGGATAATAAAGTAAATTCATATATCAAAAGTGTGAGAATAACACCTCTGCATACTTTAAGCAATAGCGAATAAAAAAATTCTTAATGGGGCAATATAATATTTAATGTACATGTTACAAAATACCGAAAGAGAATTTTTCTTAATTTAGTTTTAAAAAATATTTTTTTATATTGGTAATCAATATAAATATTTACAAAATCTTTTGAAAATTGATTAATTTCTTTATTCCAAATACAATTTTTTGATAGATGTAGAGGGCTCAAACCTAAACCCATTATAATACTTTGTCATAACTTATGAATGGAAATACAAATCTTTAGGTGATAAATGATAATATATAATAAACTATCAAAGTAATTAAGTAAAAAAAAATGTACTTGTGAGTTAGTCTCCAAATTTTATTTTAGACATCTATTTTAAATCGTAACAAAACAAAAATGAAGTACGATGAGTACTCTAATGCTATTTTTTTATTTTATTTTAGTTAATCCTATATGTTTTTTTTTTTATAATTTTATTCTTAGACGTTATACTCATTAATTCGATTGAGTCCTACCCAGGCGTCCAAACACTGACTAATGGCGACTAACTTCCGTTAACTACCATTTTTTTAATATTTTTCCTAACAAAAGGGGCCCACCTTTTGAGATATAACCTATATTATAAATTATTTTATACCAACTGATATGTTAAGATATGATTGAGGTTTATCTTATCATGCTAATTAGGTTATATTATTATTTTTATTTAAATAAATAACTAACACGTGTATTTTTTTATATATAAAAGTTTGTATTTCTAACACTACTCAAAGTAAAAACTAAAAAGTTAGAAAAAAATTATAAAACAAAAATGAATAATTTTTTTCCATAAAACAATAAAAATTAGAAAATTCTATAAAACAAAACTAATTAATTTCCTTAAAAAAGGAATTTAAATTTCATCCAACTCATCTTCCTCTTCCGTAAAAAAACCCACCATCCCCGATCAAGAGCCAACTATCCTTGTAGTCTTTTTGCCGAATCTGTTTATTTTACTGTGATGGTTTTACTCTGATGATAAAAAATTCAGAAAAATACGTGTTCTTAAATGAAAAATAAAAAAAATCATAAAAGTATGTGTTCTATAAATCGAGGGGTACAAGGACGCACTAGACAATTAAACAAATTTCTATATTGCTAATCTTTTAAAGACTTTAATTTCCCTTTTTTTAGGAATGTTTTTAACTTTATATATTTTGATTCACAGAATTTAGTAATTTTAAGTTAAAAAGTGAAAAAGAAATGAAAAATCCAGAAAATAATTTACTGGCGGGAACGAGGCACTGAAAGTCTGATACCCACGCTCCGACAAGCGCGTGTGATGTTCAACATCTTTCTCACCATTTCCCAAAAATCGCAAAAACAATTTCTTTATCCACCACTCCGCAGTCCACACAAAACCCACAACCGAAGAGCGTCACCCCCAGTCCACCACCTCCTCTCCAACTCCAAACCCCTCTCGTCAACCCTAGCCACCCCCCTTCGCCGCCGTTGCCGCCGCTATGAGAGTTTCAGAAGCCGACGCCATTGATGTCTCGAAGCAACACCTAAACTCTCTTTTACAGGAGATCACACACGTCCAATCCTTCAAAGGCAAATGGAGCTTAATCAAAGCGAAATGCGCCGATCTCCAAATCTTACTCTCCGACTTCTCCGACTTTCCTCTTTCCAAAACTAACCCTCTCTCGCTTGACTTGCTGCTTTCCATCTCGCAATCGTTAAACGACGCCGTCGTTTTGTCCAGGGTGTGCCAGTCCATTACCGTACCTGACGGGAAGCTCAAAACGCAAAACGACTTGGACTCTCTACTCTCTAAGCTCGACCGGCACGTCCGGGACAGTGAGATTTTGATCAAAAGCGGAGTTCTCCAAGACGGCGTCGATTTGGGCTCGGTTTCGAAGAAAGAGACGACACGGGCTGAAATTAGGAGCTTCCTAACCCGGTTGCAGATTGGAAATGCGGAGTCGAAGAGCTCGGCAATGGACTCGCTGATAGGGATGTTACAAGAGGATGATAAGAATGTGATGATTGCTGTGGCGCAGGGGATTGTTCCGGTGCTTTTGCGGTTGCTGGATTCGAGCTCCTTAGAGATGAAAGAGAAGTCAATTTATGCTATTTCGAGGATATCCACGGTTGAGAGTAGCAAGCACGTGTTGATCGCCGAGGGGTTGCTGCTTTTGAATCAATTGATTCGGGTTCTGGAATCTGGTAGCGGGTTTGCTAAGGAAAAAGCATGTGTTGCTCTTCAAAGTTTGAGCTTTTCGAAGGAGAACGCAAGGGCAATTGGGTCGAGAGGATGCATTTCGTCTCTGCTAGAAATTTGCCAAGGAGGCACACCTGGGTCTCAGGCGTTTGCTGCAGGTGTTTTAAGCAATCTTGCTTTGTGTGAGGAAACTAAAGAGAATTTTATTGAGGAGAAAGCAGTTTTTGTGCTCATTGGGCTTGTATCTTGCGGGACGGTGTTGGCTCAGGAGAATGCAATTGGGTGTTTGTCTAATTTGGTCAAACATGAGGATGATGGTAATGAAAGTTTGAAGCTTCTGCTTGTCAAGGAAGGAGTGCTCGAGTGTTTGAAAAACTTTTGGGATTGCTGTCCTCCTGTTAGGAGTCTCGAAGTTGGTATTGAGTTGTTAGGGCAATTGAGTTCAAATCATGGTGTAGCAGAAATGATATTCTGCGATGGTTTTGTTGGTAGGCTTGTTGAGGTGTTGAATTGTGGGGTTTTGAGCGCGAGAATTGCAGCTGCTAGAGCTGTTTATGAGCTTGCAGTTAATGCAAAAATCAGGAGAGAGTTTGGAGATTGTGGGTGTATTAGTCCATTGATTAAGATGTTAGATGGGAAGGCTGTTGGAGAGAAGGAAGCAGCAGCGAAGGTGTTGTCGACTCTTATGTTGTGTGCTGCCAATCGGAGGTTGTTTAGGAAGGATGATAGTGGGATACTGAGCACAGTTCAGTTATTGGACCCTTTGATTCATAATTTGGATAAGCAGTACCCTGTTTCAATATTGGGATCGCTCGTCCATTCTAAGAAGTGCAGGAAACAAATGATTGCAGCTGGTGCTGTTCTGCACTTGAAGAAGCTAGTTGAGATGGATGTTGAAGGAGCTAAGAAGCTATTGGATAGTCTAGGCCGGGGTAAGATTTGGGGAGTTTTCTCCAGGCCATAACAATCAAACAACTCTTGAATTTGCGCAATGACCATGGTGGAGATGAGGACTGTTCATTAATCTGTATGTAAAAGCTGTGTTTTATATTGCTTTTTTATAGTGTTTTTTTTTTTTTTTTGTTTATTTTACTTGATTAATTTTCTGGGCTCTTGTTCATATAGTTATTAGTTTGCAATAGGTATAAGCTTTGCTAGCATAGTTACTTGCTCTTTGGAATTGCTATGTAGAGTTGACATAATAAATTCCACTGTACTTTGCTTGATATCATATTTCTGCATAATTGCAATGCAATTGTATTTACTCATTCAACTCGGACTTTGCTTGGGATGATCCTTTTGCTCTAATTTGCATCGTCCAGCAGAATTATTTTGCAGTTATCGGGGGAGATTCCTCTTCCCCTCTTCGACAAAGGTTTCATTGTGTAGTTACTTGCAGTTCTGAAGATTTTTGCTTCTTTTTCAAAGATCATCATCTGATATTTAATTTTCGAAGCTCGAAATGGAATCGAGAATAGACCTTTTCTGTGCCGTGTGAAGATTCATGTGATTAAGGTTCCATATCCTGGAACCTGGGTCATTTTCATCTACTAACCCTAATGGCCATATGCAATGCACTATCTGCTGTCGATTTTATGAGTTAGTACTAGTTTACTTGCATTGATATCATATTCTTCTTTCATTTCTATTAGTATCAAGAATTTAGATGGTTCCTATTAATTTAGACTAGTTTAGGTGCTTTGGTGAATGCTGGCTTGTGGATTTCCATATAATGTAGAGTTGGTGTGGGTCTAAAGTTTCCAAAAACCATGTGCACTTGTTCATAGGCCATGTGCATTTTTGTTCTGCAGCTATGCCCCTCTAAATACAGTATCTTGTTGGCAGTTACCTAAACAAGTAAAGACTAAGGGCCTACCTAAATTTGTTGGCACTTTCCAGTTGCCCTTTTGCATTATTTTAGGTACTATTTGGTACATTTTTCTTGCCTTAGATGAGCCTTAGATGAGGAAGTCCTAATTTTGCAGAAGTCTCAGGTTTGTAGCCGTAATTAGGGCTGCCAGTCGGGTCTCGGAGTCTCGGAATTTCCGAGACCCGACTTTGATAATTTCGGATATTCCGAAATTGTTTTTTTTCCTGATCTCGAAGTTTTAAAATCCTGTCCCGATCTCGAATTTTCGAATCACAATTTCGGAAATTCTCGGTTTTCCAAAATTTCCGAAATTGTGATCAATTTACAGCAATTTAAGCCAATTTTGATAAATTTTCCGACAATTATTTTCAGATTGTCCAGCAAACTCCAGCAATTCAACTAATTGCAAATTTTCCATACAAACAACCAGTTATTCAGTAAGACTAGCTACTTACAGTAAGTCAGTAGGACGATGGTGACTTCTGGGTAGCCAAACCGTGTTAGGATTTCCCTCTATTTCCCTTTTTGTGGGGAAGATGGAAGACAATGGCGTAGCAAAACCGTTTTAGGGTTCGGTCGATGGATCCATGGATTGAAGGTGAGGTCGTGTGAGGCAGAAGATGATCGTTGAGTTGAGAGAGGAGAGAAAGCGAGATAACCCTAAGTCGCGGTGGCGATGTCGTGGTGGTTGGGTGATGCCGCGGTGGGTGGTGGTGTTTGACAGTGTGGTGTGGTGTGGCTGGTTGGGGAATGAGAGATCGAGATCGAGAGAGGAATAAAAGATCGAGATCTAGGGCTGGTTGGCGTTTTACTTAGTCTGTAAGTTCGGGAATTCGGGAACTCGAACTTACAAAGCCAGTTCCCGTTCCCGACCCGAAATAAACTTTGGGTATTGATACCCGATACCCCGATATCCAAACTTCCCAAACTGAAATTGCAAAATTTCGGGTCGGAAAAATCGGGAATTTGGGAATCGGGATTTTTGGGCAGCCCTAGTAGTAATACCAAAAAAATCTGATTTTGATGGCCATTCATGATCTATGAAAATTACTGCTGCATAAAGCTACTAATCTCTAATACATATATTGTACCGGTGATGAATTTATAACTCAGTGATATTGTCGGTAAAGCATAGAGGCTAAATTTCGAGTTCATTAACTAACTTATTACCACTCACTGATTTATATAGCTTTGTTGGGTCAATTAGGATTTTAGTGTGTATTAGTTGTCTGCTGGAAGCAGATTACCATTAACATTTCAAAGAGTCTCTTTTCTCCAATATCTTAACTGGATAAAAAAAAATACAATCATTTTGGGTTTGGGTGAAGAAAAATAGTGAGTACTAATTTACCTATACTACGGAAAATGAGAAAAAAATCATTTTTCCCCCTTCAAAGTGTAAATGGTTATGAATTGAAAGGTAGATGCATCGTCCCTACCTTTCTAAAAGGAGAGGAAAGATGGGTACTGTTTTTTAAACAGTACAACGTACAGTACATTTTCCATTGTGTATTTACTTTTTATCTCATAAGCTTGTTTGGTTTAAGAATTTTAAGATTAGCTAAGGAATCAATTTACTTTGTATTTTACCGAGAAAATCATTTTATCCGAGGAATATTAAGAATAAAAAATTATTTTGGTTTGGTTGCATTATGCATGATATTTGAGAAAAAAAAAATCTCTTGTTTGAATGATGTAGGAGGATCATATTACTTTTTTGTTTTTACCAAAAATACCCCACAAACTATATTATTATTATATAGAAATATATATTATACTCGTATTTATATATTATTTTATCATTATACATTAATATAATAATTATTATTATATCATGTATAAAAATAAATATTTTATAAATGTTGTTTAATAAATATGTTGTCATTATATAATATTGTATATATTATTTACTATAAATAAATATACAGTAATATAATTATAAAATATACTAATAATATAATAACAAATTATTATCATAATATAATAAAATACTTTATTATATCATATCGTAGTATAAAATTTTATAGTATTAATATAAAATGTATTAGAAAATAATGAT
>NBIL01052843.1:0-11484 GCA_002752925.1 Viola pubescens var. scabriuscula | reverse complement strand
AAAAAAGAAAAAAAGAAAGAAAGTAACCGAGTGTCCAAAAATGTAAAACTAGTAGATGTAAGTCATATTTGGCTGTCCGTTTGGTTGACTAACGGAAATGGGTTGGGCTTCATTGACTTTAAGTTCAATGGAGGTGGAATAAAACTTTCATAGTCCAGGGAAGGTTTCTGTTTTTCGCGAAAGTACATGGAGCCTCAATGCTATAAGCCCTTATAATATTGTTAGAAAATGAAGAAGTAACAAGTTAAATTAAGTCTGTTTTTAATGTTTATATTTGTAGTATTCACGTAATGAACAAATAATTCAAGACTATTTTATATGTATTTTATTTTCATGAACGGAATTATTATATTTATATTTGATCTTTAACAAGAATAGAATTAACATATTTATATTTGATCTTTAACAAAATTAAAATGGGCTATTGTTTAGTTTATTAATATTTTAAAAAAGAAATAAATGATAGTATGATTTTTTAATTAAAATCAAATTGATTGAACAAAATTAGTAGTTTTTATTTTTCAAAAAAAGAAAGAAATAGTTGTTAGGTGAATACGATTTCGAGTTTTCTAAAGCTGAAAATTTGAACATTTAGTACAAAAGAAACACTATATCCAGTTTTCTAGTATTTTCTAAAATTAGAGATATTTCTAAAAATAGAAATAGAAAAAATAGAAAATTTTCAGTAAGTAAAGAAATCCTAATATTTTCGGATTTATCTTCTTCACCGTTACAAAGAACAGCAACAACAACGGCTAAAGCACAATAGTGACATCCAAAAAAATTAATACCTCCCCCTGTCAATTCCTTTGCTTCAATCTGGGCCCAATTATCTTCTTTTAGTTGTCGGTAATCAAATTCTCTTTTTCCTCTCTCTACACTTGCTTAGTTGTTTTAACGGGAGTGCAGTGTTATATATACAAACAAATTTTAAATTTTTTTCATACTAGTTAATATATTAATATATTAGACACCGTAAATATAGAAAATTTGTAAAATTTATTAGTATGTAAAACATTTTCCTTATACAATATCCCCAAATCCCCATAACGGAAAATAACCTAAGAAATTGGTATCCGGATGCTATTTCATACTTTGACAAAAATGCTATTTCATACTTTGACAAAAAATGTGTTTAGCCTAAAATAATTGGGAAAATAATTGTGTTTGGTAGGGTGTGAAAGAAATAAAATAATGAGTTAGGGGTTTGAACCCACCGACGCCATGCAGTACTTTTACAGATCATAATATTTATCATTTTATTTTTTCCGAAATATATATTTTATGAATCAACCCAATTTGATGATGGTGTGGTAATTTAAATAAAAATTAAAAGTAAAAATATAATAATGTGAAATAAAATAAAATCATAGATCATTATTTTAAATTTGCTACCATTTTAAGACATTTAATAAAATCCAAAAAATCCAAAAGGAATACAATTGAAGAATATTTTTAATTTCCCCTTTGGGCAACGTCCCATCAAAAGCCACCAAGAGATGAACTTGAACTTGGGAAACAGTTAACTATTATTCTATTACAGAATAAAAGAAATACAACGGATCACAATTCTCACTGGAGCTATTTTTTTCCCCTGTGCACTCCACAAGCACAGTTCTCACTTCCTACATCTCCCGCAAGACAAGAAGGCTGAACTTTCTCATCCATATACCAAGTCGAGCGCTTTTCAATCAATTCATTCAAGAAAATGTCCAGCTTCTCGATGGTGACACTGGGCATCACAACGACGTGTGCAATGTTCCCTTGGCAAGCTAGCTGCCATCTGCGAACAAATTCATCATCTGGAGGTCGCTCAAACACCACCGTGCTGCTGAGCTCATTCAACATGGCACTGATCCCAGCAGCATGTAGGCAATCCTTCAAGTAATGAGCATTTCTAAGACACTTCTGCACTTCTTTTTGGAATCCTTTATAACCTTTTCTGTTGAGGGTGTACCAAAGGAAGATGGGGGCATGACCATTGCGGCTTCCCATGATTGTTGCATCCCTAGAAGCAAGGTACTCTACATTCCTTGAGAGGACATTAATGTACTCCATCCTGGTGATCTGAACACCACAAGGCATTGGACACCCCATGAACTTGTGTCCAGAAACACTCACACTTCCAATGGGCTTCTTAAAAGTAACTTTCGGTGCCTGCGCACCAATAACTTGATGATGAGCCAAACAGACAAACAGGAACAACTGAATAGGCTATAAGTTTAAAAGCAAAAGAACAAAGATAAAAAAAGGTTTGTAGCAGCTATATGAGATAATAATGGGAACACAACAAACTACTACAAGGTATAGCAAAGCTATTTTCACAAGTTACTGGTATAGGCAACAAGTACAATATCTCAATTTTATGGTTCCCATCAATGCATACTTACTAAGCCACTAATTTTACCAGAGGGAAAGGAAAACACTACCAGTACATCTGGAAGGATCTCAAAAAGAAATGCTATAATGAGTGAAGTGATATTTCTACAGGTATGTCTCCCTACACTGAATCAGCCACTCAAAGATAATTTCAGTACTTTGATCTGCCTTGAAAAACACGGATTATCCCTAGGATAGGTAAGTGCATAAGACTAGTTATCAACAAATTGAGACCTAGTAGATAAAAGTACAGCTTAACTGTTCATTGATAGATGAGCAGGAAAACAATTCATAATTCAGGTCAAAATTATCCTGTAACTCAAGTCACCATTTAACAACAGTAACTAAAAATTAAAACACCTTACGCGTTTAACGAATGGCATCATTAGTCCAAAAAGAGCCCCATCACAGTGAATGTAGAACTGATCATGGGTAAATCCACTCTCTTCAAGAGTTTGTATTACAAGATCAAGGTCATCTACAGCTCCTTTAACAGTTGTGCCTGAAATGATCATCATCCATTGAAACATATAAATGGCGTTTTGTGCACACAAACAAGTATGTGAGGGTTGACGAATAATAGAGTGACAGATGTACCAATGTTAACATTGATGATGGCCGGCTTGTCCTTGTTAGCAAGTAGTTTAACTTTGAAATCAGCACAATCTATCTCACCAGAAATTAGACAACCAACCTTCACACAATCCATTCTATACATGCGAGCCGCTTTGAAGACGGAGTAATGTGACTCTTGTGACGCGTAGAGGACCCCATCTGGAAACACTTCCCTCCTGCACAATTATAATGTTAAGAAGTTCATTCCATTGTGTCATTTAATGCAGGTGACTAACTATGAAAACAGAGTACAAACTAATGCAAAACTAACCCAACCAGAATGCCATGAAGATTGCCTTCTGTACCGCAATTAGTTATGTATCCCCAGTAGTCCTTCTTCTCTATCTCCCATAAATGGGCAAACCAGTCTAAAACACCAACTTCAAACTGCCGTGAATGGACCCCATAGTTACTCTCAATAAATGGATCACCAAGATTGTTGATAGAAAAGTGTTGCAGCTGTGCCAAAGCACCATAGTCAAAGTCTAAATTATATGGATAACCTGCACCAAAAAATGACAATTTTTAAAGTTGGAACTCACAAAAAGACATGCGGGAAGTAAACAAACAAGGGGAATCTTCTGAGCACTTGCTAGATATATAGTCACTTGGGATAGAATAATAAAAAACGTAATTCAATGGAAGTTTTTTCTTTTTTTCTTTTTTCTTTTCTTTTCTAGTTTATATGTATAGTAGAACAAATCAAGGCATGCCACTGAAAGTCTGAAACTAGAATACGATCCTTTATACTGAAGAACATCTTTGAAAAACGTGAAATGCAACACTTGTGCCTGCTGTATCCTTCCTTTGATGTGTATATATAAAAAAAAAAGCCTCAGAATACGTTAACAAGATAAGAGTTAAGGAAACAATTAACTGAAGGCTAATAAAAGGATTACAGGGGAGAGCCGTCAGCATGTGATAGAAGAGTGAGAATAGAATACCTAAATGATGTTTAGTCCTTTCAACCAAGGTCTTGCGGTACCTAGCCAAAACGCTGGCCATGTACGCCTCTTTATCTCCGGTGTTATCATCGTCAGCATCGGGCTCGGTGACCTCGAGGGACGTAGTTTGCACGTTCCTCCCCAGCACAATCTCTCTCTCAACATTCCCTTCCTTCTCTTCCACAACGCATGGGAGAGGCTCCGGCTCCACAACGACCGCCAGATCGAAGTCGCACTCGCCGCCACCGCCGCCGACGATCTTCTCCTCCCCATTCGCGTGCGCCGCCATCGTAACAAACTCCATAGGCTAGCAGTAGCTGCTGCTTCCACTACTTAGCGTAAAACAACAAAAAATAAAGGAAATAGATAGGTACTGAGGGAAATCAATTGATGGGAGTGCAGATCTGGAGAGTAAGTAATTAAATGGCGTTGATTGTTGTAATTAGGGAAGAGGGGAGGGATGAGGCGTGCGGCTAAAATGAAGGGAAGTTTAGTTAAGGAAAGGGTTTAGAGAAAAAACAGAAAAGAGAAAAAAAGGGAAGGGACCGGTTGGTGAGTGGTGGCTTTCTTTTAACATTTATTTATAGGCGGGAGGAGGAGGAGGGAGAGGAAGGAGGGAAGGAGGGAAGGAAGTGAAAGGTTTTAGGTTTCGGTTTTCACTTTATACCGTTGATGGATAGGCCAATAGGCCAATATATATACTCCATCTCTTCGAAATTAAACGAGGGGTTTTTGTTTATCTACAATAATTAAATATTATTTCACTATTTTGTTGAGGTGATTTATTTGTTTAATTTTACTAATTTATCTTATTTTAATGTTATAATTTTCAGGGGTAAGCACAAAGGGAATAAAATTTTAGACGAGCATAGTAATAGACACTTTCGTTGATAAGTGGTATGATTTTATCATTTGGAGAGATGATCCCAAGGCTACCTATTTAGTTTATCCGGGGAGGTGGCAGCTGAAGTGCAGGGCAGTAATCATTGGGAAAGCAAGCATCACTGGACCAAATCAACTTTTTTTTAATGGCTTTTTCTATAGATTTTAAAAGTGATAAGCCAAACTATCCCTACGACAACGTCATAGTAAGCGAAACAAAAATTATAGAGGCGACTTATCATTTACTAGTGATTGTTTTTGTCCAGTTTGGAGGGTCTCCAAAAATTAGGCAATCAACTCTAACAAATCCTAGTTTAATGACATTTTGGTTTTTGTGGTATAAAATTTTAATTAATCAGGTCCCATATGGTATAAACGTGGCTAATTTGGTTCATGTGGTATAATACGTTGGTTAAGTCGAAAAGAAGGTGCAAGAAGGTTTCATTGCCAATGCCCAACTACTAAAACAACTTCAACTTCACCTCATTAAAGTTGAGAATGATATCAACTTCGCGATGCCATTCGGCCTTGAAGCTAAACAGAAGAAAAATGAGATCTCTATCCTTAAAGCTCAAATCCAGATTCTTAAAGGTGAAAAACCCGCACAACCACCGCCTACATCACCCTCACCTCTCTTTTCCTCCACACCACTCAACTCATGGGAAAAAATACATCCATACCCGTCGTCCACTCAAACACTCTATATACCTGACCCAGCTGAAACAGCCAAGTACCATGGCACCCATGAAACCCATATCCAAAAGCTTCAGCACTCTAACAAACTCTCACATACGGCATCCGACAAATCAAAAGTTATTGTCACAGAGGACTTATCTCCACTCCTAAATCGTGATCCTCCAGACAAAGAAGAACAGATGATGATCAAGTCTACATCTCCAAATCCTATTCAAAATCTCCTACATCAGTGTACTAAACTGTCGCAAATATCTCTTACAACCAGAGATTCTGACTCTGATTTGGACTTATCTAATACGAGCACGGGATCACACGATCACTTCACAAGGAGCAAGAGGACGTTGGCATTACTTTTGAGGTCCCTTAGAATGGAAGAAGACATTGTGGAACCTCAGGAGCAATGGACAATGTGTGTGCACGCCAACGCACACACACGCACGGACTTCGACAAGCAAGCACTCGCATTTCACGGAATGGCCGAGCCAACCATGACACCTCGCGCCCAAACCCTTGCAACCCATGAGCGCCCCTCGGTAAGCCCATGAGTCTCAGCCACACAAGACCAAAGCTGCCAAGCGTCCATACCAGGCCCAAGCCTCCTCACAAGAAGCTTAAAGGCCCTTATTTTATAAAGGGTATAAATAACTAGACATAGTCATTTTCTATCTTGAATTTTGAGTTCTCTTCAAATACCATATCTTAGGAGTAGTGTTAAGGTTCTTAAAATCAAACTTATCTTCTCCAAATTTCGGGTTACTCATTCTTATTGATGAGGGGGTTGCATTGGTAGTTAGAGATCCTTATAATTATTGTAACAAGGTTCCCTAACCAAGTAGTTAGGAGGGTTTATTGTAATTGTAAGTTCAATTATCTTTGTTGTTTGCTTTATAAAAAGGTTTCCTAACCCAGTAGTTAGGAGGGTTTGTTGGGTAAATACCATACTTGTCAATCCATTTATCCTTTTCTATCTTCACTTCTGCCTACACGCTTCACTTCCGCAACTCCTTTTATTTCCATCTCCGACCTTCATCCGTCCATCTCTCCCATCATTTACATGGCTTCACCAATCTCCCAAAGAGGACTAGGTCCTTGCAAGGCCGAACACACGGCTCCATCTCCATTTCGTAACCAAGCTCTTATCATGTGGTAGCGGAGCTTCATGGCTGTCCTCTAGATTGGTACGAATTTTTCTCCATGCTCTTCAACCATATTTTCTTTCTCCTTGGTTGAATATTGTTCTAATGTGTCTTGTGCATGTTTTGAGCCATTTTGGGAAGGTTTTCATCCACAGAAATCAGTTTCAAAATCGTTTTCACAAAAGGTGTTCAAAACTATCAAATTTCTATTTTTCGTGTTCATCTTCCTCCAAGTGTATCTTGAGTTTTCTGTCTTCATTTTCCATGTTTCTTGAGTCTACATTATAGTAATTTTTGTCTAGTTTCGTGTGGTATTTTTTGGGGTTTTTAATTCACTCATCTTCCTGCTCAAAAATGAAAATTTCAGTCGGGTGTGTTCTTGGTGTTCTTGCCGAAGTTCTTGAGTATTCATGTGGGTTCTTAACATGGGGTGTATTTGATCTATTTTTCTTGCTTCAGCTGTCTCATTTGGTGTTTAATCCTCCTTGGTTGAACCAAAGTCAGCAGCAACCCCACCTCTTACACCTTTTTCCTTAAAACCCTCACCTACTCATACTCTCTTCCAAAAAATTTACCATTTTGGTGCTAGACAAAAAAGAGCTCCAAAAGCACCTTACACACTTACCCGTTTGGGCAACCAGACCAGCTCACTTGGTCTGCCATTTTTCCCCCAAAAAATATTTCAAACGCTCCTCAATCTTCAGTAGCCACCTCACTTGCCTTCCCCTTGCCATCTCAATTAAATTTGCCAACTCATCCATTTTGCCACATCCTCCAATTGTGGCATTTAGTGACTTTAATTTCTTACTTCACCTACTTATCACACACCATTCAACATCAACTACTTGTCATCCACCTCTCTTCTTGAACTCTTGCAATCCTTGATCAAAAAAAAGAAATAAAGAAAGAATTAAAAAAAAACAAAAAAAAGAATTCTACCCCCTTCCAAATCAAAAGAAAAAAGAAAAAAGAAATATATATATATCAAGGGGTGAGTCCTGCAAGAGTTCTATTGGTGTTGTGAGTACCAAGTGTGACATTTGTGAAGTTCAAACGAGGTAATTCTTTTTCCCCTCCCTTTTCCAATTGTAATTTACGGTGGCACAAGAGTGGGGCAACAATTTTCTTGTCTTTCGTACGTCCTCCTTTCTCCTTTGCTTTTTCAGCTTCTTGAGTCTTTGTGCTTCTTCCCTTTGTTCCTTGTTTGTGTCTAGTTTAGGTGTGGTTTTTGCAAGAGATACGAGAGGGTAAGGTGCTGAGCTCAATTGAGTGTGTGCGAAACACGAGTGTAAACACTTAGGGAGCGACTAACCCCTTTTTCTCTATATCAATTGCGTTTGTTGCTTGTATATGTACCTTTCCACCATGTCGGATGACCAAGTGCCTTTGGGTGTGGCTTCAGACGTGTCTTCCCCACTCAACTCAGCCCTTGCGTCCCTCACGGTCCAAGTGGAGGAGACTCGACATTCCTTGCCTGCATTGCAGCGCCATTGTGACTATCAAGCAGACACCAATGCGTCAATCTTGGCTACGAATGTGTCCATCTTGGCTGCCCTTGATGCCTTGAAACTAAGAGAGTCCGCACCTTCACCCCCACCCCCAAACCGCAATACACAACCAACCACACATTACCAACAAAGAACCTAGCCAAATGATCCTTCTAGTAATGATTATTATGGTCTACCACGTTAAAGTGACAATGATGAAGGCGTCTTGGCCTTCAGTGATCATAGTGAAGAGGATGACCATCTTGGTGTGCCCTGACGGCGAAGTTCCCCTCTTGACCACTCGGCCTTCCAAGGCCGCGATTCTCATCTCCATCCACGGCAGCCACAACACACCACACACGCACCAATCTACCAACTTGACATCCCGTTACACCAAGCTAATGCCTATGCTCCTCCGATAAGACAGCCGCCGGCTGCCATTGTTCGTCATGAGAGACCTAGACCTTCACCACCTCCTCATCCACCCTATGCGAATGCACATGAGGCAAGGCAATTTGAGTATGAAGATCCTTTTGAGGCAAGGGGCCGCCGACAATATGAAGAAAGAGTGGATAACAACCTCTCACATGTCAAGCTTTCTCTTCCTATCTTTGAAGGCAAGGATGATCCCGATGCCTATTTTGATTGGTTGAGCAAAGTTGAACGGGTCTTTGGGTGCTACAATGATTCAGAAGCTAAGAAAGTGTGACTTGCAATTGTCGAGTTCACGAGAATGGCCATACATTGGTGGGATCGGTTAGTGGCAAAGAGGAGACTTGAGAGGCTCCTTCCCGTGGAGTCTTGGGAGGAATTGAAAGAGGAAATGGGATGTCGGTTTGTGCCTCCTTACTATGTCCGCGACTTACACCAATGTCTCCAATGTTTGTATCAAGGCACCCGTAGTGTTAGCGAATACTACCATGAGTTGCTCACTTGTTTGATGAGGGCGGATGTGCATGAAAGTAATGAAGCCATTATGGCTAGATTTTTGGGCAGTCTACACAAGGAGATATTGTATCAACTTGATTTTTACTTTTATGCAACCTTGGAAGACATGCTCTATCTTTCCCTCAAGATTGAAAGGCAAGTAAGTACCAAACCAAAACTCCCTTACCCTTCCACCTCCACACTTAAATCGCCTTGGAAATCTTCTTCTTCTTTCTCCCCTAAGCCCAACCAAGACAACACCAAAAAACCTTTTCCATCTAAACCCAACGCTTACCCCAACCCTAAGCAACAAGCGCCTTTTCCCCAAAAAAAACTCCCACCACCAACCCTAGCTCTAACACGCGAACTCCTTCCCGCAACATTGAATGTCTTAAATGTGGTGGTCACATGAGGGCCGAATGCCCCAATCGCCTAGTTATGATATTTTGAGAAAGTGGCGACATTGTTAGTGAGGATGAGGATGAGGCACATGATGAACACTTGGCCTCTTTAGAGCCTTGTCTTGATGCAGATGATGAGACGGATAAGTATGATTATGTTGAGGTCCCTCAATGCCTTGTAGTGCGACAAAGCTTGACCCTCACGGCCAAGGAAGATGACTCAGTCTTGGAACAATGCGAGAACCTCTTCCACACCAGCGACATTGCTAATGATATGGTCATTTCTATCATTGTGGATAGTGGTAGTTGTGCGGATGTGGCTAGTACTCTCCTTGTGCATTCCCTCGGCCTCACCACTTCCAAACACCCTAAATCGTATGTCCTCAATTGGTTCAATGACGGGAATTTGGTTAAGGTACAAAAACAAGTCCTCATCCCCTTTAAGAATGGAAATTATGTTGATGAGCGACTTTGTGATGTCACCCAATGCACGCCAGCCATCTTCTCCTTAGGCGTCTATGGCAATTTGATCGGAAAGCTCTTCACGATGGGTTCCACAAAAACTATAAAGTGGAGCACTTGAACCACAAATTTCTTATTCCTCCTCTACCTCCTCACCAAGTCTATGAAGACCAATTAAAATTTGAGAAAGCTTATGATACTTTTGAGATCACCTCTACACTTGACAAAAAAAATGAGTGGAGTGGGGTGAAAAAAGTGAGTGGAGCGAATGAGGAAAAGAACCGGCATGAAAAAATTGAGCATGCCGTGAGTGGAAAAACAAAGTTTGAAAATAGCAAGCAAGTTAGTGAGTGTATGAGGGGAGTGAAAATGGATAAGCGTGTGAGCTTATATGCTAAAGGCAAGGATGTGAGACATGCGTTAATTTTGCGCAAGCCTTGCATTCTCATTAGGTTTCGCGACCATTGCTTGATTTCCACTAACAATAACACCTCTCTTCCTCGTGATGTTTCTCTTCTTTTGCAAGATTTTCAAGACATTTTTCCGGAGGAAATCGCTAATGGCCTCCCACCGGTGCCCGACATTGAGCATCGCATTGATTTCCTCTCCGGTTCTACCCTCCCCAATAGACCGGCTTATCATTGCAATCCTAAGGAGACGCAAAAACTCCAAGACCAAATTAACGCTCTCCTCGCCAAGGGATTCATTCGCGAAAGCCTTTCCCCATGTGCTGTTCCCGTTATTTTAGTGCCCAAGAAGGATGGAAGTTGGCGCATGTGTATAGGTTGCCATTCCATCAACAAAATTACGGTAAAATATTCGCATTCCATTCCGCGTCTTGATGATATGCTTAATGAACTAAGTGGTGCTTCAATTTTCTCCAAAATTGACTTAGTTAGTGGCTACCATCAAATTAGAATGCATGAAGGTGATCAATGAAAAACCGCTTTTAAAACTAAATTCGGTCTTTATGAATGGTTGGTTATGCTGTTTGGTCTCACTAATGCACCTAGCACATTCATGCGCCTCATGAACCACGTTCTTCGATCATTTATCGGCAAATTTATGGTGGTTTATTTCGATGATATTTTGGTATATAGTAAGTCTTCACTTGCACATATTGACCACTTGCGTAGTGTGTTTCTCACCCTTCGCAAGCACCAACTATACGCTAAATTGTCCAAATGTGAGTTTTCTTTAGCCGAGGTACACTTCCTTGGATTCATTGTAGGTGCAGATGGGCTAAAAGTTGACAAGGACAAGGTCAAGGCCATCGCCGAATAGCCTACACCAACAAACGTGGGCGACGTTCATTCTTTTCATAAATGGTTGGCTCTATGGATTTCTGCTTTTTGTGTTGAATTTATTCTATGATAATTTACAGATCTAATTCCATGTCTTGTGAATTCATGATACAAGCTTGAAGTGCTCACATTGGAGACCTCATGATCAGCTCGGCCTAACCATGAGGATTCGTGCACTTGGACCGCGCCAAACCCTCCGAAGCCATGACTCCGTGCGCACCGTTGGCTATCCTTCGGCCAAGCCACCTTTT
>NBIL01052832.1:0-17139 GCA_002752925.1 Viola pubescens var. scabriuscula | reverse complement strand
CATGTGATAAGTTGTAATTTAAATTGTTTGATCGTGCCCTCGACAAGCACGCACATCATCTTACAAGGAAAATGATGGAGATTTTGGATATCAAGGTTAACTCACTTAATAATCCAAACCTCTCAATGGAAGCAAAAATATGATAACGCTTGACCCGGGGGGCGATCTTGTAACTTGGCGTGCTAATCTAGATTCTCTCGTCGTTCCTACGCTACCTACACAACGCCGGAAGGGGCCTCCGGCGTAGAAGCTCTGACGATCAAGTCAGTAGACATTTTGGAGTGAAAATAGCTTGCAAAAGGAGAAACTAACGGGCAGGATGGTGATCGTTGTAATGGAAGAGCCTTAGTATGCGCATGCATGTCTTTTTTTTTTCTTTTTGAGGGGAGGGGGGTATTTATAGCCTTGCCCCGCGGGTTCCCCTGGACATGTGTCAAAGAGTGGTAAGCAGTTACTGGGACACGTGTCGTTTGGGCACGATTATCACTACCGATACCTGGCAGACCGGTATACACATCAAGGTTAACTCACTTAATAATCCAAACCTCTAAATGGAAGCACCAAAAAATTATAACCCTTGACCTAGGGGGAGGGCGATCTTGTAACTTGGCATGCTGATCTGGATTCTCTCGTCGTTCCTACTCTACCTGCACAGCGCCGGAGGGGGCCTCCGGCGTAGAAGCTCCGACGATCAAGTCAGTAGATATTTTGGAGTGAAAATAGCTTGGAAAAGGAGAAACTAACGGGTAGGATGGTGATCGTTGTAATGGCAGAGCCTTAGTACGCGCATGCGTGTCTTTTTTTCTTTTTTTTTCAGGGGGGTATTTATAGCATCGCTCCGCGGGTCCCCCTAGACACTTGTCACTCAAGCGTGGTAAGCGATTACCGGGACACGTGTCGTTTGGGCACGATTATCACTACCGATACCTGGCAGACCGGTATACACATCCTTACCCGATAGTTTCCCTAATATATCGTAGGAACAGTATACTTACCTGGTGAACCGGTATATGCAGTCTTGGCTATCAATGAGGATATATACCGGATGATATATATCGGGACCCTCTCGTTGGTGATAAAAGATCGAGAATACCCTTAATGGGCCTTAATTGGGCTTTAAAAGGCTGTTTTGCGTTATCACTAAATAATTACTCTTTTGGTTAAAAAAGAAAATTAGAGTTCTCACACCTGTTGATGATTTGAGTGCGCTGAGCTGCTCAACCGATGGGTCAGTTTTTGGTATATTGTTTGATTTTATTTTGGAGGGGAATGTGCAATGAGTGTGAGTTGGGGCACATTGGCATATCCAAATGGGGTGGGGCTCTAGTGGAAAACTAGCCTTATCTAGTTATCTTTCCTTTTCTTTTGTCTTAGATCAAAGCATTTTACAGATTTCTTCCAAATCTCTCTCGTTTAAAGGGCCCAGGAAAATAATATCCATGAGAATCACTCACTGGTCAAAAAGTGGGAATAAATAAAATAATGAAAAAGACAAGAAAAAAAAAAGTTTAAATATTACTCCCTCTGTCCATTTATAATGGATACGACACTGTTTATACGCACGCATCGTGCGTCTCGAGGTGCGTGGATGAATAGTGTTTTGACCCCAAAAAATTTCGTATTTTTTTCCGAACGTACGCTAATCTTTAACGTACTTCCGAAAAAAAATACGAAATTTTTTGGGATAAAATACTGTTTATCCGCGCACTTCGAGACGCGCGATGAACAGTATCGCGTCCATTATAAAGGTACAGAAAGAGTAGCTATCAAATGAGTAGTAATTTAACTATTTGTATGTCGACTCGCATATTGTATGTGTCATGAGGTTGCTTTAATTATTATAAGGGAAAAAATAATAAGAATAAAAATCTAAAATAAAAGTAGAACATGAGATCGAGACTGTATATGAATTAGTTAGATAAATAAAAATTCATTAATCTGTTTTAATGGAATGATATTGTACACTTTGAGTTTATATTTATTTTTTATTTCTTTTATCTTTTCACATTTGACAATTTTTCCTTTAAATAAAAAATCACAAAATCCACAGTCTGGGGATAAATAAAAAAATAAAAAAATAAACAATAAATTTTTTTTTTAGATATTATCTATTCAAACAGTAATAATTGAAACTGTCAATCTGTCGACTCACATTTTATTTATTTATTTATTTTATATGAAAAGAATGAGAAAGTCAAACAACAAAGACGACTACGGCCAAAACATACTCCACTAAGTGGTAGGCAAACCAAACTCAAATCGCTTTAGCTATAGAATTTAGAACATGGACACCAAGGTATAGAAATACGCCAAATACAATAAGAAGTCGACCACAAAATTTGTCTTTGTGTGAATATGCATATAAGAGGTGGTCGACCCACAAATTACTGTGGTGAGATGACAGGATGTACATAACACATTCCTTAAAGCTCTAAATTGAGCTAGTAAAAACTCAGATAAATTGGATAAGAAGATAGTACAAGCGTGTATGTGGAAAAAAGAAAATGGCAACTCTAGAAACCAAGCACTCTCCCTCTCATTTTTTTACTCTTTTGCGCACAAAAAAACCCTAGCTATCATGGGGTTGCTAAGAAATCTTGGCTTGGCAGCCCCTTCTTTCCTTGTTGTCATTATTTACCTATCTTTTCTAATTTTATGGATTTTGATCCATAATTCTACCTTGTTTAGAGATTATTTATTTAGTTTTAGATATATTTTGATGTTATTTAATGAGGTTTAATTTTTTTATTCGCGAGGTTTAATCCATAATTCTATCTTTATTTGTGATCCTGAATGGTTCGCGTCCATGAAAGATTTACAATAGATAAAATCTTATCATGTAGCAAAGCTCTAGTAAAATGCAGCTGATGATGAAAATAAGAATCCAACATATTGACGTAAA
Organism: Viola pubescens var. scabriuscula; assembly: GCA_002752925.1. Classification (NCBI taxonomy): domain Eukaryota; kingdom Viridiplantae; phylum Streptophyta; class Magnoliopsida; order Malpighiales; family Violaceae; genus Viola; species Viola pubescens. The sequence goes on along the minus strand of NBIL01052832.1, from coordinate 14,237 downwards.
AGAAGAAAAATAATCTTTTGTATTCCTTTTTATTTTTCAAGAATGAACAAAATTGTAATAAGTAGTCTATCTTATGACCAACAAGCCATTTTTTATAAGATTAGGCATCCTATATGAGAATTCATCTTAATATAATCATCATCTAGCTTTGTTAAAATAAAAATAAAAATTTATATCTATATCTATTTATATAAGCATAGAAACTCTCGGAGAGACTTGAGAGGAAGCCACCTAGGATCTTTGAATCCTTGATATGATACCATATGACATCCTTGTATATCTTAAAAATTGACATATGTCACATAATTAATAATTTTATATAATTTAATATTAGTTTTCATCAAATTTATTAATTAGATAAGTTAAATTTTTTTGAGTTGAACTATTAAATTGAATTAATTTATTCAATTAATTAGAAATTATGATGTTACTTATGGAATTTGAAATAGTTGAATTTCAATCATACGAAAAGTCACACAATTCTAGTCTATATATAAGTATTTATAAATGTCTCGTTTTATTCACAAGTATTCATTGGATAATGTACTATTGAGTGGGAAAAAAATATGATGGTCCCCATACCTTTTTTCCACAGGGAAAAAGAAAATGGAAGTGAAAAGTCACCTCTTTAGTTTTTTCCTTTTCTACCCTTAAAAAGAAAAGAAAATGAACATCTCTGATGAGCTCAGCTAATGGGTAAAGTTGTCATTTTCTTTTTTTCTATTTTCCACTCTTTTTCCTTCCCCCTCGTTTTCTTTTCTCCCATTTTCTTTCCTTCCAACCAAATATAATGTGAGTGCCGTCTATTGTAGGATTTATTAATGTATTTATGTGATTTGTTGTTTTTTCACATAAAAGAAGCTGTCATCTTTCTTCTTAGTCTTCCTCCGTCTGCTGAGTGCTAACCTTATCATCATCTCTAGCTTCTTATAAAAAGTCAAAAGGGTTTCTTGGAAATTACTTAACAATTAAGAGACAAACATGGATGAGAAGAAACAAGGGTCTGGGTCTGCTTCTTCATTCACAGCTGAGCTTTTTGGCATCAAGGAGTCTCCACCATCAAATAGGATCTTTGATTCCATCTTCTCACCTCCACCTCCGGTACACTCTCACTCTTTCTGCCACTTGTATTCTTATTATTGCTTTGTTTTATGGTGCAGCTTGAAACTATTGAAACTACAAATTTAGGAAATCCTTTTAGTTCTGAGTTACCATTTCCACATGTTTCAGGTTCCGGGGAGGAAATCGGGCGGTCGTGAGGCGGCTATAGGGTCTTGGCAAAAACAGTCCTCCGGAAATCAAGTCTGGGCAACCAGAGAAGGAACAACAGGTGAGAGTGAATGAGTACTACTCATGTTTCTATAATCTTTTCTTAAGACTTGTTCCTAACTGCAACAAAAAAAGAAGTAGCTGTGAACAAGGACAGGAGCTCAATGCCTGATGAGGAAAGGGTGGAACCATGCAATTTTAGCTCATCCATTTACTACGGTGCGCAGGACAGCTACTCTCAGTCGCCACCCTACAACGTCCAAACGGGTAGATCATATCCCATAGTGAGTATTTGATTAGTTGATATTGACTAATTCAAAACCCTATGTTGCGATATTGTCAGCAAATAACATAATTTCATTCCGAAGTACTCATATGTACTTGATAAATTGATGAATTATTATTAGTTCAAGAAAGACGGGGGAGAAGATGACCCGGCTACTACTTCGCACAACTCGCAAAGTGCTTCCAGAGGAAATTGGTGGGAGGGTACAGTTTCCTTTATCCTTTTCCACAGATGACAAAGGATGTTTTCCAGCAAACTTACAATATTATCTGCTTTTCTGCAGGTTCGCTTTATTATTAGGACTCCTCGCCTTCCTTTCGTATATGGATTCTCCATCTGTTCTTTTTTGTACGGTAAGTCTATATGCTATTTGCAGAGTGTTTCCAGAAAAGTTGGTAAATGGTAGGAGCTCAAGCATAGAAGAAACTGCGCGTTACTGGCTACACGAACAGTCAATCTCTCATTTGAAAACTAAATGAACTCTGTTAACAAAGTTATGCATCTAATTTCTGTTGTTTTCCTTGTTTTTCAGAGTGCAGGAATTCATCATGCATACAAGTGCAGAAAAATAAAGCTGATGTGGAATGATAGTGCCATCTATTAGCTATTTGTAATTTTCCACCTAAAATTTGACATGCTTTTCATATAATTGTACTTTTGACAATATCCGAAGTTGTTGAGTTCTGGTCTAATGCTCATATGATTTGGGACATTCGTTGTTCATTTCTGTTGTTTGTACAAAAATAGTATTAAAGATGACTGGAAAACATCGTACTTATTTCTTTTCTGGGTTCAAAATTGCAGGAGTACTTTGATTAATTTCAGACATTTTTCACAAAACAGAAAATTCTTTCTGCCTTAACACCTCAAACTGATTACTTATTCCTAATTTCAGAAACAAGACAACAGAAAACTACAAAAACGCATTTCATTATAGCACAACAATATCTGTCAAAATTGAATTAGGCAAATACAATTGTTTCAAGGTTGGTACTGACAATAATCTTCTCCTTTGTTCTTATCATTTGACATGCAAAGGAAAAGCCTTTCATAAGCTTCTGTCATTTTTGTGGCAGTGAACAACTGAAACCCTCTCTGCCTTGCAACCTCACCTTTCTTCTCTAGACCTCTTCTCCCATCTTCGAAAACCCTATAGAGGGCGTTCTTCAACGAAACCACCGTTGGTGAGAAGATATAACCCATTTCTGTCCCGACAATCACTGATTCTGTGATGCTCGCTACTCTCGTGGCCAAAACCGGCTTCCCAGAAAGCATCGCTTCTAACAAAGTGTGATCCAATCCCTGTGCTCGGAGAGTTGGGTTCACAAAAATATCTATTGCTCTATAGAAGCCTGCTAGTTGCGCTGGTTCCAACGGCCCCAAGACTACAGCATTGGCACCAAGCTCTCTGTATCTAGTGCCCCAAGGACCATCACCAGCAATTAGCACAATTGTATCTTTACGAAATGCACCACTTTCCGTTAGCATCTGCTTCAGAGCTTCAAACATTAACGGATGTCCTTTATCCTTCACCAACCTTCCTGCCATTCCCAAAATCAAAGATCTACCCTTGGTGATACCAAACTTCTGCAGAAATTCCTCACCCTTGGAAGCATCTGGCTTGAAGACCTCCTCATTGACTCCATTGAGAATAACATGAACTCGATCTTCTGGGATCATATATATCCTCCTCAGGACATCTCCGACGTGATCACTAGTAGCAACATGGTGCGCATAGTCAGGGAAAAATTTGACCTCTTCTACAACCTTGAGAACTCTTTCAGTAAGTATGGATGGCCGGTGTTCCTCAGGATGACGAAGAAGTTCTTGAATGATGTCAGTGTGAATAGTTTCATATGCAATCCCATGCCAACTGACAGCTACATTTGTTAGATTATGTGACAAAGTATGCGAGAGCCCGACACTTTCAGTATGGATCACATCAAAGGGCTTTCCAGTTGAGTTTTGAGTTTTAAGTTGCTTCCAGACAATAGCTTGCTCCAGATAACCACCAGCAGATGGTTTTGAGAGGTGGAAATACAAATTGCTAAGTGGGTACCTAGGGAAAGAGGACTGGGATGGAGAAGTGGTGAAGATGTGAACCTCGTGCCCTCTCTTGGCCAGAGCAAGATGCAGGGTCAGGGCGTGCCTCTCAAGCCCACCGGCATGAGATCTGTGTGGCCATTTCTTGACAAGTAGTGCAATTTTAAGAAGTTTTGAAGGAGGCTTTGAGGAAAAGGAAAGATGGTTCCAGGCAGACGGTAAAGTAAGGAGATCAATGGGTGGATTTTCACTAGGCAATATTACTTGGCTTTTGGAAATGATTGGGGCAGAGCACTCACACCAGAAGAAGAATGAGAAAAAGGATAATGCAGACAGAAGTACAATGATAAAGCAGAAACAACGGAAATTGAAGGGAGGAACTTGATCCTTTGCCATGAAAACAGAATCTTTTGATGGCAGATCCTTCTCAAAAACCTTTTTTTCAACAGAACGCATGAAGTAATAGAACAACATATATTTGAGACATAAAGGACTTACAAAATGGTTGGAGAACAAAAGGAATCCTACCCATTGATCGTTTTCCTGAATTACAGCACAAGCGAAGCAGAATTCATTCGATTAACCGAGTCTTCAGTAGATGTTAGGGGAAAACAACTATAGGAAGCATTGAATTCTTGAACCCTTAATACATGGGCACAGACAAACACCAGGAATCATGGGAGTATCATTAAAGAGACAACAAGAGTCGCTCCCCGATACAGCCCGCAAGCTGTAATTCAACATTATGCAATTCCCAAAATCATCGATCAAAAAATTGTCAAACAGTTGCAGAGGAGCTTCTCCAAGTCCATCAGCTAACTTCAATTTTCAATGCTAATTGCTAAACTAAACCAATAAAAAACTAGCAGACAACGAAAACGAGGTTGTCAAAGCATACCAACTGCAAATATTTTAATATCCCTCCTCTCAGCAACAGCCAATATCAGTCAAGCATTGAATTCATCATTATAAAATGATAGAGCACATTATTCAATTCATAAAATACTATTATAGAATCTCTCACTTACTCTTATGCATTTCAGTTTTGCAAAGAGCCTACATATGAGTTGTGATCTTCCATAGTATTCCAAATAAAATAGTATAGGTCAAATTACTTAGCGAGTAAACGCGAAAAGAACGAGGAAAACATAGATTACCAATGCAGAAGGTACCAAAATCACCAGAGGAGTAATAGCAGCAAAGGTATGGAAACTCCTACAAGCCAAAATGCCCAACTTGATCTGCACCAAGTCCACCAAAGCCATCATCAAGAACCCACATCCGAAAACCGACCCGAATGCCGAAACCAGAGTCCCCACCCGCAACATCGCCAAGTTAACATGCGCAAGAGTCAGAGTACGCACCTCCATAACACTACTAAGGCTCCCTTCACCACCAAAATCTTCAATTTTCTCCACCGTTTTGATGGTTTGCTTCATAGCCAGAGCTACAAGGCTGGAGAAGAGGAAAGAGCTGAAGGAGTAGACATGGAAGGAAACAAGATCCTCGACGATGGATGACAAGGCGGCGCAGGAAACATCCGTGACGAGGGTCGAGGTGGGGTCCAGCGTTGTTGGGTACCAAGCAAGACCAAGAAAGAGAGCTAAAGTGAACAAAGAGTTGACATTAACAATCCCATCTAAAGCCATTATGTGGATTTTGGTGGTGGTCACTCTGCTGTTGCGAGACATTGTTGTTGTTGTTGTTGTGGTGGTGGTGATTGGGGAGGAAGAACAGGGAAAGAGAGGACATTTTTTTAAATGTTTATGTGGGTTTTTAACAAAGATTCAATTGTAATGAAGGTGGGTTTTGGAGTTTCGTGGTGAAGTAGAGAGTGACGTTGAAGAAAGTTATTATGGTATGGCAAATTTTCCGAATCGGTGCCTGATGGTTTGCGTGCCTTCTCCGGCAAGGAGCGGATTGGAACAGTTAAGCAAGTGGTGTTTGGAGTGAAGAAAGTGAAAAGAGAAGCGAATAAAGAAAAACCAAACGCAGGACTTTCACGAGTGTCTTTTCACTCGGTTGTCGTCATTACGAAACAATTAGGCTTAATGATATTTTTTGAACATTTTATTCGAATATGTATAAATATAAAAATGATGAGGTAGAAACATGAATAAAGCTTAATAGAAAACCGAGATCTATGAAATGTTTTTAAGTTGATATGTGTCATTTCTTAAACTTTCATGTTTTGATATTTGATAGTTTCAAATATTAATTATGTTTTGTAATTCTCAAATTTGAAGAGTTTTTTCTCCATTAATATGATTTATTTACATTAGTTTAACACTCGAGCGTTGCGCGAATTATATTATAAACAATCATCTATACGATATATGTTAAACAATATTCGTTAGTTCCGCATAACATGTATCAAAATATTTTACATAATACATAATTATTTTGATAATTAAATACTAATGAATTCAAATGAAAATAAATAAAAATGCAACTAACTTTGACTTGCGTAAATATCATAGTCAACACTTGTAGACACCTCCAATTATTTTTGTAAATAAAATGAACGATTTTCATAACCTTTCAAATTCTTAAACATCATCTCTTTAAAATTCCATAATAAATTGCATTAAATTTAATAGATTAATTATGTATATTAAATTAATTTAATAGTGCAAGTGAAAAGTTCTAAAACTATATATCATAAATTGCATTAAAATTAATAAATAAATATATAATTTAATTAAGCACACTAAAATTTTTATGTTATCTGATACATTAATTGAGTGAAAATAATAGCATAAAAATATTAAATAAATAGAATTAAAAATTATTATATGTCACATGTTATTAGGAATTTGCAAAATGACAAATGACATAATTGGAGAAATTCATGAATCTTAGGTGGCTTCCTCTTAACCCTCCATACAAACTTTCACCACATAGCTTTTATTATATAGATTATTATTTTACATCAATGTCAATTTATTTATTTTTTTATAATGAAAATTTATATCTTCTAACCTATAGAATTTGAAGAGATGTGAGTTACGGAATGTGTAAAGTCTCATATTAGCTACATAAACACTTCATCTTGATATTTCACATGAACCACTCTATTTTCTAGAACCGAAACGCAATTGGAATAACCATTGCATTTTGGTGCTTCATGCTACAAAGACATAAGCACTACAAAAAAAGTAGCAATCACCGATGGAGCCATTATGACGAATAGACTCCGTGGATATTTTCCGTAGGGATTTTATGTAGGGATTTCGAAGGCTAAGTCAAAATCTATATATATTTTTAAATAAATCTACTCTAATGTTATCCATAAAAATGACCTTCATATCGACGGGAATTCTCATCGATAAAGTATTTCGACGGACACTCCGTCGAAATATTTGAGCACTAACTAAAAAATATTGAAGCCCTAAATTATCGCGAAACGTTTTCAAGGGAAAAGTCCATCGAAAGCATTTCGACCGCCACACTCATCGTAAATCTGTTAATTTTGCGATCGAAAAGCCGTCAATAGTAGAGGCCCTCGATGAACCTCTTAGGTTTCGATGAACTTCTCCATCGAATATAGCCTTCGACGGAAAGGCCGTCGAAAACCTTTCATCAGTTTTGACGGTCAGAGCCGTCGAAGAGGGAAAACTAATTTTGATGTCGTGGTCTGTTGAAACAGATTAAAGGTTTCCGACGGGCTTTCCGTTGAAAATGGATCTCACCATTTGCGACTGACAAATCCGTCGCTATTTAGGCACATTTCGTCGAAATTTTTATTTTCATTATTTGTATAATAGTTGTTATATTTAAAATGTTTGTTATACAATGTACATTTTAAAAAAAGGTTGAATAACTCATACAATTAAGAAATAGTAATTAAATACCCTATTACTTAAATAATTTTGAAATTAACAATATACATACACAATAATGAGAAAATTACTTATATTATATAATTAATAGTCCTTAATTACTCATTAAGTTTCAAAATAAACAGGTTGTACTACATATACACTTTAGATTAATATCATATATGTATATACTATGAATTATTTTTATAGATTTTTTTTATTAATTACTCATTAAGTTTCAAACTAAATAGGTTGTACTACATATACACATTAGATTGATATTTCGGTTGATATCATATCATATATATATATATATATAGTATGAATTAGTTTTATAGATATTATTTATTAGTTTTAGATTGATATCATAGAGTATGAATTTATTTTAGAGATTTTGTTTATTAATTATATATATAAATACGTCTATTGAAATAGTAAATGTTATATATACTAACTAATATTTTTTTTTAAATAGGCAGAAGATTTATTGAAGAAAAGTGTCATGAGGAACATGACAACAAAAATTAAAACAAGCTGTTGCTGCCAGCATCATGACAACAAACACACTGCTAACAGCCCAGCAGCAGCACACATCCAACGAGGAACCCCAACTAGAACAAACTCATTGACTCAGAGCCAAAACAAGCCATAAAGACGCTAAAGAGCTGTCACCAACAACAAATGAACACTGCCGCCACTGTGAATCGACACCTCCTGGGCTGAAAACGACCAGCTACACATCAGAAAACCTTCAACCTCACATGCTTTAACCAACATTACCCCAAGATAACAACCAAGTAGGCGATAAAAGCATCGCGGCCAAGCTATACGGAAACGACGAATCTCTACTCCTCAGCCATTTGTACCACAACGAGAAGGAACAGTTGACAACACGCCTAGTGCACGAGGTGGCATTCTAAAAAACCACCTTATTTCGTTGAAGCCAGAGACTCCATAACATTGCATAAAAGAGAACCATCCACATCTCCCTCACCTCGTTCCCTTTGCATGGCAGTAAATCTCCCCACATACTAAGCAAATAACCTACTGTCCCTAGACAACACCACTCTATTCCCAGCCAAAGCAACACTACATCCTAACACCTAGCTGCTGTGTTACAATGCAGCAAGAGGTGCTAAACAGATTCGCCCCAGCAACTGCACATGGGACATACATTACCCTCCAACTCTATCATTCTGCGTGTCCAAAGGAAGTCTCTGGTCACCAAGCGCTCAGCCAACCATAAGAAAAACACAATTCTATACGGAACTAAGTTGTTCCAGCACAGCTGCAACTAAGGCATGAGAGCAATTCGCTGCATCTCAGCACCCTTACACCATGACCCAACCGAGAATTCCCCGTCGCTATTCAGTTGCCACTTCATCCTATCTCTCCGTGGCTGCCTACACAACTCAGGGTGCTGAGATTTTAAACAGTCCCACTCCTCTCCTTCCCACTCGAAGAGCTCGCGACGCCACTGATTATTCCAAATCCACCGATTCTCATGCCAATAGCCATGATCAGAGACCCACCCTTCTTTATCTTCCGAAACGGCATACAATCTTGGGTGAACTAGGGCCAATGGAATCCTATTAAACCATGGATCCCACCAATAAGATAAACTCCGACCATCCCCTAAAACAACCTCAATCCGAGCTGACCAGAAATCAAACTACTCTCCACCCCTAGGAAACAGTCGTTCTATATCGCGCCAAACGTGAGAGTAGTTACCTCCATTGGCACGCCAAAGGTCCCGAATACCATGGAAGTTATACTGTCTCCTTACTATATTTGCCCACACTTTATTGCTCCCCCTGCAAAGCTCCCACACCCATTTGAATAAAAAGGCCGCATTCCGCATCTCAAGGGTACCTATTCCCAAGCCACCATGCTCCTTCGAGCGAACTACATCTTCCCATTTAACCTTTGCTAAACCTCTCTTGGACTCATCACCACTCCACATGAACCTACACATAATCCCTTCACACTTGTGTCGAACACATTTCGGCATGTGATAAATCGACATATTATAAATGGGGATGCTTGATACCGTAACCTTAATCAGCGTAACCCTTCCACCAACTGACAAGAGGTGACCCTTCCATGTAGCAAGCTTTCTCCGCATCTTATCGACAAGGAATTGCCAGCTAGATATTCTTCTTGGATTAAGCCCCACATAGGAGCCCAAATATTTAAAAAGCAATTCCTCATATTTACACCCCGCTCTTCTGGCTAAACACCCCCCTACCTACTCACATAAATTAATTCCAACAAGCGAACTCTTGTGGAAATTGACACGGAGCCCTGAAAAGGCCTCGAACCACCAAAGAGTCCCTTTCACTCCTTGTATCTCTCGCTCATCATTATTGATGAAAATAAGGGTATCATCCGCGAATTGCAGATGAGTAAGCCTCCAGCCTGCCTGAACATTGCCCACTCCCTTTAGTAAACCCACATTTTTAGCACGAACCAGAAGGCGGTGGAGACCTTCCGCGGAAATATTAAAGAGAAAATGTGACATCGAAGACCCCTGACGAAGACCCCGACCAACTTGAAACTGGCCTGATGGGGACCCATTTATCAAAATAGAAACCCGAGTCGTGCTGAGACACTCATATATCCACCCCATCCACCGAACCCCAAACCCCATTAGGCGCATAACACCATCCAGATATCCCCATTCTACTAAGTCATAAGCCTTTTCAAAATCCAATTTAAACAGCAACCCTTGTTCCTTTGACATTTTCAGATGATGCGCAACTTCATTTGCCGCCATCACACAATCCAAAGTTTGTTTATTTTTCATAAAACCATGTTGCTCCTCACTAATCACTGACTCAATCACACTCCCTAGCCTTCCTGCTAAGATTTTAGATATAATCTTATAAAAACAACTCACTAGGCTAATAGGAAGAAAGTCATTAAATCTCTTCGCTGCATTAATCTTGGGCAAAAGAGTGATGAAAGAAGCGTTTGCGGCTATAGGAAACTTTCCTGAGTTAAAAAAGCCCTCTACCATTGTGCAAAAATCTGGACCTACAGTCTCCCAAGCATTTTGAATAAACCGAAACGAGAATCCATCTGGACCTGGAGTCTTCTGCCCATTGAAATTTTTAACCGTAGCCCAAATTTCCTCCGATGTGACATCCCTTTCTAGCATATTCGCCTTGACTTCTGTCAGCTTGTCAAAGCCCAAATCAGGAATCTTAGGTCTTTCCTACTGAACAGACTCAAAGAAGGAGGAGAAATAGTGAACAACCGCTGCTTTTATGTCCGAAGGCTCTATAAGGTGACCTGATTGAGTCACAATCTCAGACACAAACATTCGTAGCATGGTAATTTTGGGTACCCGATGAAAATAACCTGTATTCCTGTAGCCCTGCGTGTCCCATTTAATCCTATTTTTCTGTTTCCAAAATCTATCAACCCGCCCCTGTTGATCCTAAATCTCATTAGCCACCTCTAGTTTATCTCCTTGTTCCGCGATTGACAGTGGCCTCTCATCTGCTATCCTGTCAAACGCTAACTCTTTTTCCTGAAGAATCTCAAGGAGCTTTTCAACATGCCCAAAGACCTCCGCATTCCAAGCTTTAACCTTCTGCTTCAAGTATTTCATCTTCTGAATAACTCGACACGGCCTCGGATGGAATAGTGATGCGTCCCTCCACCACCCAACCACCAAATCCTTGAACCTAACGACCTCCCACCACGTACCCTGGTCCCTGAATGGTTTTGGACCCCAATTTTTTCTGTCCTGCATGAGGAGGAGAGGAGAATGATCGGAGCCATGCCTATGGAGCACTGCCACCCTACCCCTCTGCACATACTGCCCCCAACTGGATTGCATAAAAACCCTGTCCAACCTACTTCTACTAATCGAATTTTCCCAAGTGAACCGTCTGCCAACTAACCCCAGGTCTTGAAGACTGCATCTCTCAACCCACTCTTGAAACTCTTCTATGCCTCTACCTTGACCCGCGCCATTCAGTCTCTCAGACTGCACTAAGACTTCATTAAAATCACCACCCACTAGAACCGAGTGTTCGCTATTTTCTATAAGCTGTGCTGACGAATCCCACAACTAACCTCTTCTACTCACATCGTTGTATGCATAAACATTTAAAATTACACAACGAAAGTTGCCACATTTCAGAATACCTTTTAGCCATATGTATCTCTCCCCTACTACTGAATGTTCTAGAGAAAATGAGTTATTGTTCCACATTGACAACAGACCACCTGACCGACCACTCGCAGGCGCGCACACCCACCGCACCTCCAGGTTACCCCATAAGGACTGAATGAAGAACTCGTCGATCTCTTCTTTCTTCGTCTTCTGTATCAAATAAAAGTCTAACTGCTCTTTACACCAACAATGCTTAATAAAACTCCTCTTCCTGACCGAAAAAAGACCTCTGCTATTCCAAGATAATAACTGCACCATGAGGAATTAATAAACATGCTAAAACACGAACAGAAGTAGAGTTACCTTTTATGATTTTCTAGCTCCGCACTAAACCGCTCTTTATCAAATGATCGCAGAGCCCTTTCGTTTACGTAGGCAGTTAAGGAGAGTAGGCGACCTATCTCCCATGTACCTGGATCGATCATTGTGGCATCCATTGCCCTGTTCATATGCGAAATCTCCTCATCTTCCACTCTCATCACATTATCCTTTGAACCCGCTTCTGAGTAAACTGTTTCCAAGCTACCTGTTTGTCCGACCAATTTCTTTATTTTATCAACTCCTCGTCGATTCGTTACTAGAGCAACCTTCATCTGATTAGGCTCGCTATGAGATGGCCGTGATTCTCCTAATAATACTTGCACGCTACCACCCTTGCTTACCTCATACGGAACCCCCTCTTCCTCTACATTCGTCTCTGCCACGAACTCCTCATCTTCCGAGTCCCCTTCTGATACATTATGGTTTGAGTGCACGCCCACCATCCAATCAATATTAGAAATGATGAGGAGTTCGTGGCAGAGATGAATGTAGAGGAAGAGGGGGTTCCGTATGAGGTGAGCAAGGGTGGTAGCGTGCAAGTATTATCTAGTGAATATATATGTTTAATTTTGTAAACTCGTTAAGCTACCGAATATACTATTGTTGCATGTATGTCATGTATAAGTTTTTGGTGAGTAACGTTATCATTAAGTGTACGTACTAACTTAAGTAAGAGAACATCTATCGACTAAAGTTAACAATTTTTGAATATTCTTATTTGGTTAATGATTGAAGGATGTATTTTTATATATGTTGTATAAGTATTTATACCAAGTGTTTTACGAGAAAAATATCATGTAACTATTGGAAGATAAACTAATACTCGGTAAATTCAAATTGTCCACAATACGGTCTCTGAAACCATGAATAAACTGGTTTAGATGCAAATGTATGAAACGAAGATAATATTTTAAGTGAATTATTTGTATTGTATACTTGATTTAATTATGTACAAATTGTTACGAGAAAGTTACAATTAAAGTAAATGCTTATTTTAATAAGTTTCATAGTTTTGTATTAAGAATTATACATGTGTAGTTTGTCATAAGTTACTAGTAGTAGTTAGTGGTTAAGATCGTATTCGCCTAAGTAACAGGGTTATCGACTAACTAATGTTAGTTATTGAAAGATATTATCTAAGAGTTAATGATTAGAATATAATTAAACTTTGTTTGGTCGTGTTATAACTGAAGTTTTCTAGAATGTTAAGTTTAAATGTTACATACAGAGTTTGCATCGAGCAAATTGAAAATTATTTTAAATGCATAAAGATGATAAAGTAAAATTTGTATCGATTTTTTCTACATGTGTATTAAAGGAAGATTATCATTTAAATATGCAAGATTTGACTCATACGAATTGAGTCTTTCATGAAATGTAATTAGCGTAAAATGTAATTAGTATTATTATATTTTTGTGTAATTGGTAATTTTTTAAAACTACCTTATTTATAAATTTTAACTTAATTTAGTCATTTTGTATATAATTGTTATACAATGTATTTAATTTAATGTCAAATTAAATTAAATTACAGTTTGGGAACAATTAATAGCCTTATTGAATTTTTTCTAATTAAAAAAAAACGACGGTGGTAGTTGTCGAAAACCAAGGGTATCGACGACTCCTTTCGTAACGCACAGTTTCATTAAACCTTGGTTTCGACGGAATTGTCCGTCGAAAACCTAGGTTTACTTACCAAGTCGCGCAACTTTCTTTTCTCTTTTCTTCTTCTCTTCTTCTCTTATTCTGCCTTTATCTCTCTCTCTCCCTCTGTCTTTCTCCGCCACCGCCAGCCACAACTTGCCCCCGTTGACACACCGACGTAGTAGAAGCCGGTCACTCAACTTCGCCTGCTCCCGTCCTCCTATTCCAAATCTTCCGCCATCATTCCACTGCTACGCACCCCTTGCCGCGCACCCACCAAGTATGCATTCGGACTTTCCCATGCCAAGTATGCATTCGGACTTTCCGTCCCATCAAAGTATGGAAATTTCATCTTAAACCTTCTTAGGTTGAAGTCAACTCTCCCCTCAAAGCTAGGTCACCTTTCATCCCTTCTGTTCTACCTCTCATAGGTATAATCCTCATAACCTCGCCCCTCGGCCCATCGTGTGTAAGACATCCTGTGATTCCTGAAATTCACAACACGAACAAAACATTAAATTGCATAACCCTAGCACTCCCTCACGTGTTTAGTCTCGTGTTTAACTCTCTATTAATCTCACAAAATAATCACTCAATGATGCGGACTTGATTGGCACAGCCGGAGGTGCAGCCGAAGACTCGCACGGACAAGATGCCCGAGGATCTC
>NBIL01052727.1:0-17354 GCA_002752925.1 Viola pubescens var. scabriuscula | reverse complement strand
CCCCTCTTTAGTCTTGTCTTATGAGATATATATAGGGGAAAATGGCAGATACCGTGTTGTAAAAGATGACGTCAGGGGAGGAAAGAACCAATGACGTCAAGGGCGGAAAGTGCAAAGATATCATGAGATTGCTCCTGTGGCCCATAAGTGAGGATAGGTTCCGGACGGGAATGGGATAACGCCTTACATATGTGGGACCCCCCCGGTGTAGTCGACCATTCCGTCATAGTGAGTCTTGCAGCCACGGTACCGTCATGGTAGAAGTCCTTTACAGGTGACTGTTACGACCGGGACGTACCGGGCAACTACAGTGTCTTGTGGGTGACGAGTGGAGAAAAGACCATACCGCCCTTGGCGGTATGTTAATAGTTATCAATACCAAGATCATATCATATATGTATATATTCTTCACACACGATCAACAATCTTCGAATACAAGTTTGGATTTCCCAAAGAGAGATAAAGAGGAGTATTCTCAACTCAAGTTATCTCTCCCAAGAAGAAGGGTGAGTTTAGTGGAGGAGTAATCTCGACTCAAGAGGAGTACTCTCAACCCAAATGAACAAAATTCACTCTCACATCTAAACTGATTTACATGTGCACACTAGCGAGCTATTTATAAGATGATAAGGCAAATAATTACAAGTTGCCGTTGGCTGTTACCGTTGGCCGTTACCGTTGGCCGATGGTCGTATACCCCGTTGGCCATTACCGTTGGCCGATGGTCGCTACCGTTGGCCGTTGGCCGTTTGACCGATGGCCCAACTTGCTTCAAAATACACCGAATCGACTTCCGTTTGCGGCAATAGGTTCGTTCTTGACTCGACATGATGCACAATCACCATCACAACCTATTCCTTGCTCTTGGGAGGCTCTTTGCTCATCTTGACTTTAATCCAAAGGGTTAAATTCCTCACCATGCTACGCATGATTGGTCTTTCAGGATAGGTGTCGTCGGCATCTAGGGTTGAGGCAGCCATGAACACATCATCCTCTCCTTCTTCAAAAGGATTCGCCCTCGAATCCGTTTTCTAAACGTCCTTTGTTCCTTCGGGGTAAAGAGATAGGTCATTAACATTGAATGTATTGCTTATTGACCCATACTCACTCGAAAGGTCTAGGACATAAGCATTGGTGTTGATGCGTTGGATGATTTGAAAAGGGCCGTCGCCTCGGGGACTAAGTTCGTTGCACCTCTTATTAGGAAATTGGTCCTTGCGCCAATGAAGCCAAACCCATTGGTCGGGTTCAAAAGAAGTCGGCATCTTTCCTTTGTTACGCCTGATCGTCTCTTGCTCATTCATGCGCTCGATGTTCTTGCGGACTTGCTCGTGGAGCTTCTTGACTGTTTCGGCTTTGGTGCTCCCATCTACACACTTAATAGAACTCAAAGGTAAAGGTAAGAGATAGAGAGGGGTTAATGGTTTGAACCCATAAACCACCTCAAATGGGGAAAAACTAATGGATACATGATATGCATGATCATAAGAAAATTCAACAAACGCAATACAATCTTCCCAATTCATGCAATGTTTATTAACCATTATTCGAAGTAGCGATCCTAAAGTCTTGTTCATTACCTCCGTTTGTCCATTTGTTTGTGGGTGACACGTGGTAGAGAAAAGAAGTTTAGTACCTAACTTCGCCCATAGAGTTCGCCAGAAGTGACTAAAAAACTTAGCATCCCTGTCACTCACAATGCTTTTTGGCATGCCATGTATTCGCACAACATGCTGGAAGAATAAATGTGCAATGAATGTGGCATCATGAGTCTTTGAGCAAGGTATAAAATGTGCCATTTTTGAAAAATGATCAACCACAACAAATATAGAATCGTTACCATGTTTAGACCTAGGCAATCCTAATACAAAATCCATGGATAGGTTTATCCATGGGTGTTGAGCAACAGGAAGGGGCATGTAGATCGCATGATGTTTAGATGTAGATTTGGCAGTTTTACAAACAATACATCAATCCACAATTCTATTCACATCGACTTTCATTCGTGGCCAAAAGAAATGTGATTTCAAGGCATGCAATGTTTTGACCATACCAAAATGTCCACTTAAAGCTCCACCATGAGCTTCCAATACAAGCAATTCTCTAATGCTAGATCGAGGAATGCATAATCTATCATGTTTGAACAGAAAATTATCATGCTTAAAGAAATGCAAGTATGGACCATGTGCACATGTTGCATAAATATCTCAAAAATCCTCATCATTCTCATACAATTCAATCAAGTGAGAAAATCCAAATATTTATGCATCGAGTGAGTTCAAGAGGGCATACCTTCGGGAGAGTGCATCTGCCACTACATTTTCCTTACCTTGTTTGTACTTGATGATGTAGGGAAGCGCCTCAATGAATTCCATCCATTTTGCATGCCTCTTGTTGAGCTTTGATTGACCTTGTAGGTACTTCAAACTCAAGTCATCCGTATGGATGACGAATTGATCGGTAGCAAGTAATGCTCCCAAACCATAAGCGCCCTCACTAATGCATAAAGCTCCCAATCGTATGTTGAGTAGTTGAGTTGTGCACCGCTTAGCTTCTCACTAAAGTACGAGATGGGCCGACCTTCTTGTGTTAGAACAGCTCTTAGGCCAATACCGCTCGCGTCGCATTCTAGCTCGAATACTTTGGTGAAGTCGGGGAGTGTTAGAATGGGTGACCGCATGAGTTTCTCCTTCAGTTCTTCGAAAGTTGCCGCCTGCTTATCTCCCCATTCAAAAGCTACGTTCTTTTTGGTAAGCTCATTAAGTGGCACTGCTATTGTTGAGAAGTTGGGCACAAAATGTCGGTAGAAACTTGCGAGGCCGTGGAAAGACCTCATGTCACTAGCGTTCTTGGGGGTTGGCCGCTCACGGATGGCCCTCACCTTCTCATCATCAACTTGTACACCTTCTACACTTACAACAAAGCCAAGGAAATGCACCTTATCCAAGCAAAATTTACACTTCGCAAATTTAGCATACAAGGTGTGTGTGCGCAAAGTGTTCAAAATCGTACGCAAATGATAGGTGTGTGCTTCAAGAGAAGGACTATATACGAGAATATCATCAAAGTACACAATAATATATTTCCCAATGAATTCTCACAAAATATAATTCATCAATCTCATAAAAGTACTTGGGGCATTGGGAAGACCGAATGACATTACCAACCATTCATACAAACCGTGCTTTGTCTTGAATGCGGTTTTCCATTCGTCGCCTGTTTGCATTCGAATCTGATGGTATCCGCTCATGAGATCGATCTTGGAGTACACCTTACTCCCGCTCAACTCGTCTAACATGTCATCGAGTCGTGGTATAGGATGCCGATATCTCACGGTAATCTTATTTATGGCTCGGCAATCCACACACATTCTCCACGTTCCATCCTTCTTGGGCACCAACAACACGGTTATCGCACAAGTTGACATACTTTCTCTAATGAGACCATTACTTAAAAATTGATCAACTTGTTTCTGCAACTCCTTTGTCTTCTCGGGGTTGCATCGACAGGCTGGTCTATTAGGCAAGGATACGCCGGGAATCAAGTCAATTTTGTGTTCCTGGACCCCTCTAATCTAGAGGCCGAAGATATCTATCCTCGGCGACAAACCACGCGTAGTTTGGTGAGGAAGTTGATCCTTGGGGTTGAGGGCAAGATGGGCAAGATGATGGAAAAGCCTCCAAGGCCAAGAACAAAGTGGTGATGTTGATTGCTCATCGACTGAAGGAAGCATTTTGCGGAGCAGTCAGATGATACGATCACACCTAGCCTTACCTCAAGGAAGTCCACTTGCCATGGAGAGAGATGACCACTTTCCGGAAGACAATTTGGAGCCTTGACAATTTTCCCATCATGCCGAGTCCAGTACAAACCCAATGCCGTAAATGGGGGCCAATTCGGAGCCTCGAGGAGAAAGTTACGAAATTGGCGATTTTAGAAGCAGTTCTTAACGCCATGACATTAAGGAAATTCATTTTTGGTTGAATTTTGGCCAAAAATCATTTTTGTTGGGAATTTTGGGCAGTAGCTAACGCCATGGTGTTAAGGTTAACTCCATAGCGTTAGTGACTGGGCCAAAATTGCGGAAATGCATTTTTCAAGCTTTTCGGCCCAATTCTTTGTACGGACTATAAATAGCTTTCTTCTTCCTTTCTTTTTTTTTAAGTTTTAGATGAAGTGATTTTTGTAAAAATGAGAGAACTCCTTTCCTTTATCACCTAAACTCATCTTGTAGATTTCTAAGCTTGATGGTGCTTTGATTTTCTACAAGTAAAACGTTAAACCATTATTCCTTGTAATCCAAACTCTGTGTAATCATCCATAGATCCGAGACTCAAGTTCTTGTCTCTCGGAGAAATCTTGATTAGACAAAACCTTAATCATCCATAGAACCGAGTCCTAATCTTTGCCCCTCGGCTTATATCTTGATTAAGCAACCCATTTGTGTAATTGTTATTACTTCGTCATTGTGAGCGATTGAGTGAGTGTTTGAGCGTCCATTGAGTGGACGGTTTTGTGCTTGCCGAATACCAAGAATCTGCCCGGGTTCAAGCTACCCATCAAGCATATCTCAAGTGTTCAATCGATCATTATTCCGACCATCCTCTCTAATCATCCCGCCTTTCATTCGGGTATTTATTTCTCTATCTTTCCACTGCGTCTCCATCTTTGTTTCCTCCATATTTCCTTGTGTTTTCTTGTGTTTGTTGTGTCACAAACTCTAGAGCTAGATCCACAAGCTCCATATAGTATTCGGCCGATTTAATCCTTGGCCGGATCATATCAACTAAGCATCTCCGTTGGAAACACATCGCCAAATTCCTGCAAAAGTGAAACAATGTGACTTGTACCGAAGTACAAGGCACACTTGGTTACCCAAAAGAGCCTGCCTCACATCTTTCCCTCTCGCTAAGACACTCAAGTGTTTGTTCTCACCCTCTCTACCATGCTTACTTTTTTCATGGCGTGTATTTTTCTCTCCGCTTACTTTCTGCTCTTGTTTTCTTTCCTTTGCATCGCACTCACTCTCTCTCGATTTACCATGCTCATTTTTTTCATGGTGTGTATTTAACTCACTGCTTACTTTTTTCACTCCGCTCCTCTCTCTCACTTTTCTCAATAATTAAAATTCAGCACTCGCTTTCTCCATACGTAATTGATCATCGCGTACTTGCGCAGGAGAGAGCGGAAGAATATTGAACTTTTTCCCATGGTGAGTAAGATGAAGTTTGTTGGTGCGGCCATCATGTATTACCCACCTATCGAATTTCCATGGCCGGCCAAGTATTAGGTGACTCGCGTCCATATGTACTACATCACACAACCTCTCATCTTCGTAGCCACCTATTTTGAAAGAGATAAGGATTTGTTCCTTCACCTTTACTTCACCATCGTCGTTGAACCAATATAGAGAATAAGGCTTGGGATAGGATGATGTTGGCAAGCCAAGTTGATGAATCAAGAGATGACTCGCTACATCTACCATGCTTCCATTATCAACAATAAGTGAAGCCACTTTACCTTTGATCTCACATCGTGAATGGAAGAGATTTTCCCGTTGCTCCTCACATGCGGCTTCCTCCTTTGCTTGAGCGTTTAAGCTCCGCCTCACAACTAGTGTCATTGCCGGTGCCGAAACTACTTCTTCCTCACTACTCTCGGCTTCATCTTCCCTTGCTTCCTCCTCCTCCTCATCTATCTCATCCTCACTCCCGGTTTCATAATTACCTTCTCGAATGACAATCACTCATTAGTTCGGGCACTCGGAAGAGATGTGGCCTCTTCCGCGGCATCTAAAGCATTCAACATTGGAGGAGAATCTATTTGGTTGGTTTGGGGTGGTGGTAGGATTTTGGTTTGGTTTAGGTGGTGGATTTGAGGGGGTACTCCTTGTGTAAGGAGTGTAAGGTTTTGGATTGGGTGTCACGACTTTGGGGTCCTTGGAGGTGGGTTGGTCCTTGGAATGAGGCTTCCAAGGTGTCTTCGGAGATGTGGAATAAGATTGGGAGGTGCTTCGACTCGGGTAGGTTTTCTTCTTGGAGGACTCATGCGCCTCCACCTTTAGAGCATAATGTAGCATTGGCTCTAAATGATCAAGCTCCTTTAACTCAAACTTGTACCGGATTCTCTCATTGAGACTGTTGAGGAATCTTGCCATCGTCATGTCTTCTCCTTTTTCTGTTTTAGTTTTGATGAGCAGCTCCTCTAGATCGTTGAAGTATTCACCCACGAATTTGGTACCTTGCTTGAGACCTTGCAACTTTTTTTGTAAGTCCCGTTTGTAATGCGCGGGAATAAATCTTGCTCGCATCACCCACTTCATTTCTTCCCACTCCCGAATAGGATTCACTTCTCCCCTTTCTCGGCACACTTTCTCCCACTAACTAATAGCGTAATCATTAAACTCCATGGCCCCTAGTTGTATCTTCTTATCCTCCGAGTATCGATGAGAATTGAAGATACACTGAATCTTTTCTTCCCATTTAATGTACTCCGATGGATCGATAGTACCCTTAAAGGTAGGAATCTGTACCTTGATGCTACTCAATTTGTCATCAATCCTAGGCTCTTGTGGCCTTTCATTGCGCTCTCCAAACTGTGACACTTGTTGTCGCTGCCGTCGTCCTCTATTTTGTTGTGCAAGTGCCTCCATTTCCTCGTCAGCTTCATCATAAAGATCCTCATAAAACTCTCGTGCTTGGTAGGGGGTGGTACTTCCATAGTAATGGGGAACTTGGGGCTGGCTGCTGGATGCGGTAAAATCCCCTCGGTTGCGCTGATTGCTCCTATCCGCGGTTAACGGCATCTCTTTAGGAATTGGAGGTACCGTTGGGCCTTGGCTGCCCGTTGCGTACTTGTCTCGAATGGCCTTCATTTGTTCCTCCGTAATGGCAAGGTTAGGAGGAGGGACTTTCTTCCATGGACCCGTGGTGAGTACACTTGGGAAGCCTCTGCTGGCTGCCCTCTCGCGATTGTCATCCCCATCACTATTCTCGCGACCTTCCTCTTCAGTCTCGTACTTCCCTTCTTCTTCGTAAGGGTCAATATGGGACTTGAGAGGTAGGTCCTTTGGGGCTAGTAGTGTAGGGGTGTCGGATGACTTGTCGACTCCTATGCCACCGGACCGAATAGTTTCCTCTAATAATGTTTGACGTGCCTCCACCTTAGCCAATGCCAATTTCATCTCCTTTTGGGTTGTCTTCATCTCTGTTTTCATTTCTGCTTGGTTCACTTTCATTTCTACCATGGAAGACAAAAGTTGTTCAAGGAGATCAACCGTTCTATTCTTGCTAGACTCGGTACTTCGAACCGACATGCTGAAGGATTGTGCCTGAAACTTTAAACAAATATTAGTAGAAAATATGCCACTCCCTCACGTGTTTTAATACTCGTGTTTAGGTCACTCAAAAAATACATGCTCACAAATACTCAACTTCACGTTCTCCTTGTACCTACACACTTGAGCAAAGGTTAGAAAACAATCTCTCCCTTGCGTGTTTAAACACTCGTGTTTTGCACTCGAAAAAGATGAACTCCTAAATCTCTCAATTCACTTTGAATACTCCCACACCTTCTCACACATCCAAGGTAGTAATTTTCCAGTGATCAATCACACCTAAGAAGACTCAAGAAGAGGCAAGAAGAGCTGAAAAAGTCAAACGGAAAAATTCTTGAAAAAGTCAATCGGAATGACTTCAAAAGCCTTCAGAAATTCCTAAAATTTTACAGGCTCATTCCCAAGACGTAGCTCTACAACTTTTAAGAAGGGATCATAAGCTTATTCATCTGGGAAGACACCAGAAATAGCCTTCGGAATGCCCTTTGGGAAACCCTTCAGGAAGCCTTTGGA
The DNA here is from genome assembly GCA_002752925.1 of Viola pubescens var. scabriuscula. NCBI lineage: Eukaryota > Viridiplantae > Streptophyta > Magnoliopsida > Malpighiales > Violaceae > Viola > Viola pubescens. Next base: position 9,505 of record NBIL01052727.1, on the reverse strand, counting down.
AAACTGTCGGCCTTCGGAATGCCTTCCAAAAATCACGAAATTTTACAAGAACATTAGGAGGACACAGATCTACCACTTTGATGAAGGGGTGTCTTGAAAATTCTTTCGGTAAGACGCTAAAAACTGACCACAAACTCAAAACTATTTTTCTCTCGGTTTCAACTGCGCACTCTTTTGTTTTGGCCAATAGGAATGCGATTTACTCGGAATTTCCTCTCAGCTAAACCACGAAAGATGTTTATAACAGGCTGAATTTTTTTTTCACAAAAGTTTAGAATTTTATGGGTAGTAAAACTTTCACAAAATGGAAACGAAAACAGACACAAACAAACTTGAAGCGCCAAAAGCTACGCTACCATTTGATATGATCCCGACTAGGTGTAAATCGACCGGATCGATTTATGGAGCTATTGGAAGATCTAGATTTGAGCTTATTGAACATAAAAGACTTTAAGGTGAAAGAAAAGGAATGAGGGAAGGAGTTTGGATGGCAGCGGAAATGAATAAACACAAGTTGAAATGATAAAAGGAAGATTTGTACCATGGAAATGATGATCACAAGATGGAATACCGAAAAAGATGAATATATTCTTCACACACGATCAACAATCTTCGAATACAAGTTTGGATTTCCCAAAGAGAGATAAGGAGGAGTATTCAACTCAAGTTATCTCTCTCAAGAAGAAGGGTGAGTTTAGTGGAGGAGTAATCTCGGCTCAAGAGGAGTACTCTCAACTCAAATGAAAAAAGTTCACTCTCACATCTAAACTGATTTACATGTGCACACTAGTGAGCTATTTATAAGAAGATAAGGTAAATAATTACAAGTTGGCATTGGCCGTTACCGTTGGCCGATGGTCGTATACCATTGGCCGTTGGCCGTTATCGTTGGCCAATGGTCGCTACCGTTGGCCGTTGGCCATTTGACCGAGGTCTGGGAGGCGCGTATTATATAGAGATCTAAAAAATATTGCCTCTAATAGATGAATACTAGTTAGGCTGCCTGCGTTTTGCCCCCTTTTAATTTGAACCACTTATTTATTTTTCATGGATTTACATAGATGCTAGAAGGACACAAAGAGTAAGGAGAATAGCAAAGACACTCTTTCAAAGCTTTTAAAGCCATGAATGCTTTGGCTTGGAACTGTCGAGGGCTTGGGAACCAATCGGCAGTTGCCACTCTTTCAAAGCTTTTACAGCTTGAAGCTCCCTCTATGGTATTCTTGAGTGAAACAAAGATGAAGATCTCAGAGATTAGACGTTTGAATAAATGATGGGGTTACAAGTATGTCATTGGTGTGGATTGTGATGGTCAGTCTAGGCGGGGTGGGCTAGCTCTTCTTTGGCATGATTGTCTATATGTTTCTGTATTTTATTTGAGTCTGCACTGTATTGATGTCAAAATTAATGAAATAAGTAGTCCTTTGATCTATTGGAGGTTGTCTGGTGTGTATGGTTGGCCAAATGGGGGAGATAAATATAAAACTTGGGATCTCCTCCGCTCTCTCCAAGGTAAGAACCAATTGCCATGGATTTGTTTAGGTGATTTCAATGAAATTATGTGGTCTTCAGAGAAACATGGGGGTCGGGTTAAACCAGCCTCGGATATGGTAGAGTTCCGGAGGGTTCTTGACGACTATGGCCTTCAGGACTTGTGTTTTAAAGAAGCTCCTTTTACCTGGTGTAATAATCAAAGAGGGACAGGTTTAATTATGGAGAGGTTAGATAGGGGTGTGGCTACTCAGAGTTGGCTTGACCTTTTTCCTGATAGCAGTTTGTTCCACCTGCCTCGGTTAGGTTCAGATCACTGTCCATTTTTGCTACAACTCAGGCCAAAAAAGAGGCCCGGAGAAAAGGGCGCTTATTCCGTTTTGAGGTCGCCTGGCTGAGGGATGACGAGTGTGAGGCCACGGTTGATACAACTTGGAAGGCGATTGGTTATCATGATGGGAACATGCCCATTACGAACAGACTGTTCTTATATGGGGACTCCCTCTCTCGTTGGAACCGTGAGTCTTTTTTCCATATCCCGAGGAAGATTTTTTCTCAGAGAGAAAAAATTGCTAAGCTCGAACTCTTACCGGCGACGGACCATGTTATAGAAGAGATTAGGGGGGGTGTTGAGGGACCTAGAAGAATTAATCCAAAGGGAGGAAATCATGTGGCAACAAAGATCCCGCTCACTATGGCTGGAGGCAGGGGATAAGAATACAAGTTTTTTCCATGGTCGAGCTAGACAACGGGGAAAAAAAAAACCGTATTTAGGGGATTAATGATGAGCTGGGTGTGTGGCATGGGGATCATGAAGTTGTTGAGTCCATTTTCATAGAATATTTCAAGAAGTTGTTCACAACTGCTGGACCTGTGGACACGACTAATGAACTTCGACCAGTTCACCTAATTGTTTCTGCCAGCATGAATGCCCATCTCACAGCTCCCTAAACAAGTGAGGAGGTTCTCAGAGCCCTTAAACAGATGAAACCCAAAAAGGCCCCTAGCCCTGACGGTATGCCCCCTCTTTTCTTTCAAAAATTTTGGAGTCTTGTTGGAGAGTCTGTCTGTCTTGCAGTTCTAAATGTTTTAAATCATAATACTGACCCCTCTGCGTTGAATCATACCTTCATTACTCTCATCCCTAAAGTTACAAACCCACAAGAATGTTCCCATTTTAGGCCTATTAGTCTTTGTAGCGTTATCTTCAAATTGATTACCAAGGTCATAGCTAATAGACTGAAACTTTTTCTCCCTAACATTGTTTCGGAGAATCAAAGCGCCTTTGTTCCTAACAGGTTGATTACTGACAATGCTTGTATTGCACAAGAAATTTTCCATGCCATGTAGACTAAACGTGTGGGGAGGGGCTCGATGAGCCTAAAACTGGACATGAGTAAAGCCTACGATTGGGTCGAGTGGAACTATCTTAATCACATCCTCCATAAGCTTGGCTTTAATGATAGATGGGTCGATCTGGTTATGCGATGTGTTTCTACTATTTTGTATTCCATTTTCACAGAGGGTGTTCGGGGCTAATCTTCACACCGCGGCGTGGCTTTAGACAGGGTGATCCTCTCTCCCCCTACCTTTTTATCTTATGTACAGAAGGGTTATCAACTTTGCTGCACGAGGTAAATCAGCATCAAGATCTCCACGGCTTTTCAGTGAGTCGGGTCCCCCTACTATTAGCCACCTTCTATATGCTGATGACAGTTTGATCTTCACGAGGGCCGTTCCTGAGGAAGCTGAGGCTATAGCCCGTATTTTAAAATTCTATGAGGTGGCTTCTAGTCAATTGATCAACCTGGCTAAATCCAAAGTTGCTTTCAGCAGGAATGTTAGGGGGGAGGTTAGGGGGGCTATTCAGCGCAAAATTGGGGTGGCCGTGGTACACTACCATCAGAAATATCTTGGTCTTCCGACTAGTTTTGTGCGATCAAAGAAAACTCTTTTCTGTAACGTCCGGGATCGATTGTGTAAGCAACTGACTAGTTGGAAGGAGAAAAATCTATCACAAGCCGGAAAAGAAGTTCTACTGAAGTCAGTGGCACAGGCAATACCCACTTATTTAATGAGTTAATTTGAGATGCCACGTGGAGTCTGTGAAGAGATGGAGCGAGCGATGAGACAATTATGGTGGGGAGGAAATGAGGAACGTCGCAAAACTAGCTGGGTTTCTTGGGATGTACTCTGTAAATCTAAACGTGAGGGTGGGTAGGGATTCCGTAAGCTTAGGGAATTCAATCTCGCATTGCTGGCAAAGCAAGGATGGAGAATCATTCAGCATCCGCAATCTCTTTTTGTGAGGGTACTTAGAGCCAAATATTTCCATTCTGGAAGCTTTTTGGATGCCTCTCTGGGTCCACGCCCCAGTTATGTTTGGCGGAGTTTCTTAGCTAGACGGGACTCGGTTGCGAAAGGATGTTTATGGTGGGTGGGAAATGGCGAGCATATCGGTGTCTGGACTGACCCATGGCTTCCCTACTCCCTCATAGGTATGGCCCAGTCTCCCATCTCTCGACTACCAGCTGATGCAAAGGTCCGGGATCTCATTGATCAATAGTTGGGTACTTGGAAAATTTCTCTAGTTCGGGAGATTTTTTCTCCGGGAGAAAGTGAAGCTATCCTAGCTATGCCACTTAGTCTGTTCCATCCACCGGATAAATTTTTTTAGCGCTTCTCCCAATCGGGGCGTTATTCGGTTAAGAGTGGTTATCACCCACTACTATAGGATTTGTCTGGTGAGGGGGAGCCTGCGGGAGGTGGTAGTTAGTGGACTGCTCTGTGGAAATTTTGCATCCCTCCAAACATTAATATTTTCAGTTGGAGACTGTTACATGATGGGTTGCCCACTAAGGCGAATCTGTTGCATCGATGTATCAGAGAAGATGATATTTGCCCTCTCTACCAACAAGCCGCAGAGACAGCGAACCATCGTTTCTTACACTGTGTCGCGTCAACTAATATTTGGCGGCTCAGTCACATACCATCCCAATATCTGTTTTCTTCTATTGCAACACTTAGGGACTGACTTGACATGTTGAAAGATATAATCTCAACCACACTGCTTGAAGAAGTACTCTCTATCCTTTGGGCTATTTGGAACTGTAGAAATGACATGGTTTTTAAACAGGTTATATCGGTACCACAATCTATTTTGCTTCGGAGTGCTCGACTATTGGAAGACTATAGGGTGGTTAATGCCCGACCTGCGGAGGAGGTTGACACTAATACACCATCTCTAGCGGCCTTTTGGACCTCCCCTGACATAAGGGTGGTTTGTCTAAATTTTGATGCATCGGTGGGACCAACCTGCACAGGATTGGGGATTATTGCTAGGGATGGGAGCGGGTACTGTATTTTTTCCGCTTATGAGTGCTCCAATGTCAAGATGGAGGTAGCAGTGGCGGAAGCTCTAGCTATCAGGAGAGGTCTTTGCATGGCGCGTCTATATGGCTTCGATCGGTTACAAGTCCAAATAGACTGCCTTGAACTGGTCCAGGCCATTTCATCTAGAACTCTTATTCACTCAAGCATGGCTGTGACTGTAGAAGACATTAATCAACTGACTCTTTCATTTGGCTTGTGCGAATTTGTTCATGTTAGAAGGATAGCTAATACTGTTGCTCATGGTCTGGCTAGTCGAGCTCTTACACTAGGTCTATCTGATTATTTCGAGTGATTCTATCCTATTGAACTTGACTGTACGATGCCTTAGCATTAATGAAGAATCACAATATAAAAAAAAAAGAATAGCAAAGACACTAATTTATAGTGGTTCCAATTCACAATCGGAATTGTACTCCACTACCTAAGAGCTTCACCCTTAGAATTTTCTAACAAAACACTTCTTTGCTATTAACTAGAGCTTTTCTCGGTTCAGCTCTTAACTTTACACTTTGGTTTTTTCGGGCTCAACCACAACCTAACACAATCCTCTTTCAAGGTAAGGAATGAACCAACCTAGTTCTTTTACAAGGGACAAGAACTCTACCCAATAACTCAAAAGTGTTAGGTACACTTTTCAAACCTTCATAATTTGAATGAATAAAATTGCAACAAATAATTGGTTTACAAATAGATAAATGTATGATATACAATCAACACCAATAGATATTCAATGTTACCTCAAGAAGAAAGCAATTCAAACTCAGATTGATGGACGCAAGAATGATTGAAAACCAATGTGAAACGCTCCGTCTTAAAAACTTGATAAATGTATACATGTGTTTAGATCTTTGTATTAGCTTTCTTCATGAATAGTAACTCATCTTAGATGAGTATTTATATGATCAAAAGGTTTGGTGTCCATTTATGGCTGTTGGAGCAAAAAACTAGCCGTTATACATTTGAAAAATTAGTCGTTATTTCTTGTCTGGTTCTTAGTGGCATGCCGCTAAGCCCTTAGCGTCATGTCGCTAACGTCTGCCAGAAATTAAGCAGAAATATATTCCTTGGCGTCATGCCGCCAGAAATTGAACAGAAATATATTCCTTGGCGTCATGCCGCTAATCCCTTAGCGGTATGACGCTAGCGTCTGTCCAAAAACATTTTTCCTTGAGTTCTTGGCGGTATGCCGCTAAGCACTCTGCTAGCTTAAAACATATTTTTCAAAACTCATTTTCGTGCAAATTTTTTTGACTCTTCTCCTTGAGGTATTATCGAACATAAATCAAGTGCTGAATATAATCATACTTACATGTTTATAGCCCTAATGTACACTTGATCTTAAGCTTGCGACAATTGATTTGTTGCTCTTTTGTTGTCTCGATCGCAAACTACATAAACACTTTAACTTCAAATTGCATTAGTATTCTAATTAATTTGTGTCTTTAATTCATCAAAATAAGATTTATATGCCCCTTTGGCCAACAATCTCCCTCTTTTTGATGATGACAACCACAAATTAATTTTAAACAAATTAAGCTTGCAATTTAAATTTTTAAGGAGAAGAATTACTCACCCTATATCTTTGCCAAAATTGCTCTCAATTGATTTAAGGAGCCTCATTACTCCCCTACATAAAAACGTTAGTGCATATGGAGCATAGAGCGTAGCAAAGATTTAACCCCCTTATTCTCCTATTTCTCCCCTTACTTTCTCCCCTTTTGTCAATAACAAAAAGGCAAAGACAAATACTAATTAAGGCATGGAGAATGAACAATAAACAAATTGCTATCAATTAAGTAAAGCATGGAGAGTGAAAAGGAGCAAGCATAAAAAAAATTACTTCTCAAAATAATTAGTGCAACAATTATCCAATCCATAGGAATTAAGTTCTAAACAATGTAAAGATAGGAAAGGATAATAAAATATGCAAGTGTGATATGAGATGATCATTGAGGAGGTTGGGATGGAAGACGACTCAACGTAACACAAAACATTTGGCGTTGATCTTCTGCAAATTCGGTGCAGAGAGCTTGGATTGCACTTGATCAATCCTTGCTTGCACTTGATCAATCCTTGCGTGAACAGAAATTTGTAGTTCATCCATCCGTGCAATCAATGTGCCAGAATCCACAAAATATGCATCCTCATATTCATTATTTTCATCGTCATCCTCATTTACATTTGTGCTTTGATCGACATCATCAATAAAAAAATTCATCCATATTAGCATAATCCTCATCTTCGTCGTCACTACCCCTCGTCACCGCAAACGATTTCCCCCGCCGTTTAGCTTGAGAATACGCAAGCTTTCCCTCTTTATTTAACACTAGGTTATTTTGACACGTGGCGTTGCACGTTCGGAATTTATTTGAAGATATTAAAATATAATATTTATGTACAAAAAAATATTTCACACAAATATATTTTTGGTATAATATAATTTTTTTAATAATGTCTCCAAAAATAGGATTTACATAAATTTTTACTATGGTGCTTAAATTATATTGTAGACAGTATATTTGCATTGTTATTGATGTTCTAATGCAGGTGTCGACAGAAAAAACTTGTATTAATTCTGAAATAATTAATTTTAAGCTCTTAGAATTAAAACAATTTTAACTCAATTAAGTAAATTACTTTAATAAATTAAAATTTAAATATTTAAAATGATGTTTCATATTATTTTTATTTAAGTTCTCCAAATATTGTAAATAATTATGTAATTATTTAAAAACAACGACTAATGAATTTTTTCTTAAAGATCCAAACTCAATAAAAAATTAAGTTTAAATTTAATTAAAAATTGTGATTTAAGTAAATGTACAAACTATTTTTCTTCAAGTTTATGTATGGAAAAAAATCACATAATTAGCTAAGGAAAAATAATTTATTATCATTACAAATTTTACGAAATCAAACTTAAGTAATTTAATCTTTGTGTATATATATTTTTTAAGAATAATACATTATAAAAAGGATTTCATAGTTTTTTTTTATTTTTTTATTGAAACATTGTTTATTGAGGCAAGATAATTTCCTGTTTATTTTATATTTTTTATAGATTTTTTATTTTTAACTAAAAAGAATTATCACTTTCCACTTTATTTTTTTTTCTTTTCTCTCTCATATTTTTTTTTTCTATTTCTTATTCTAACAATTGTAACGCATGAAATAGAAAATAACAACAATAATAATAATTGAAAAAATAGTCTAAAAATAATTGTGATTATAATTTAATAAAAAGGAGAATTTTGTTACTGTATTTGTCCTTTATTTTTTTCTTCTTTTCGTAATAATATTATATTTTGTTATCTTTTGAAAAAAAAATATACTTTCTTAATCTGTTGGATTAGAATAATAATAGTAGTAATAGTTATTAGTCATGAAACTATTATTACATTATAAATAAAGAAACTATTCTAATTTTAAAATATTTTTTATTAGATTAGGATGATAATAATGTTAGGAGATTTATGTATCTCATCTAACCCATAAATTTTGTTTTTTTTTTGCTATAACTTATGGCTTAGAATATGATTTCTTATTTAATTTTCTTAATTATATTAACTTCATCAACATTCGTCACTCACATTAAAGATCAATAAGTGAGATCTTCTGTGTATTTTTACAGTAGTCTATTAGGTTACACAAATTTAATCTCATCCATTTGTTATTAATTGAAAAACTAATTTAACTTTAAGGTTTAAGGAATTTAAGTTTACAATAAATATTTATTTAATTATTTTAGGTATAATGATAACTTATAAATTAGTAACTGCATATTAATCAATTTTTTTTATTGTTATTTTTTTTATATATGACTCATGCATATTAAGTTGCACATTTTTTTATAGACACAGGTGAGATTCAGACTTGTGTTATTTAATTTTAATTTTTAATTTAAATATTCAAAAGGTTACTCATTGTAACGATATCTTATCTCAAAGTTAATTTAACTTTAACGTTCGACTTTAGGTTTACAATAAATATTTATTTAATATATTTTATGTACTTATCGCATGTTATCTTAATGACGTAGATCATGTATTCGATCTATGATATTATAATGATAACTAGTAATATAAGATTATTTTTTTAAAAAAAATCTTATTACTTTACCTAGCACATATTTTAGGGTAAACTATATAATTTTTTTTTATAGTTTGAAAAATCTTTCATTTGGGACACTATTGTTTTAAGACTTACATTAGAAACCCTATAATATCCTAAAACGTTTTAATATAACATTTTAGGATATTATAGGAAAACATATAACCATAACTATTTGATGATTAGATTATAAAATATTAATTTTCAGTATCTCTTTTTAATTATCTAACTTAATCCTTTTATATTTTTAAAACTCATTAATCAACTTTTGTCACTGAATTAATTTTAGGAAAAGTTATAAATTCTCTTTTTATTTGTAACTTATAGTTGTTTTATGATTTTCTTAACTTTAAAAATATTTTTGTTCTAAAACAATAAACCATGTACTACCTTAAAATTATAGTTAAATAATTAAAATAAAATAAATACTATTAACCCATGTAGAAAATATTTCATGTTCAATATATAATACTTCTTTCATAAAAATAAAATTAATGTAAATTATTTTGAT
>NBIL01052700.1:0-14765 GCA_002752925.1 Viola pubescens var. scabriuscula | reverse complement strand
GAAACCCATGGTGATTTTTCATTTTTCTCCTTGTTGAGGATGGCAATCTACATTTTGTTTTCCCCATTGCTGCTGCTGCTGCTGCATTCATTGTTTTCCAGCAGGCTCATTTCTAAATGTAGTCTAGCCAGCTCTTGTACAGAATTGACTTGTGGTGAAATGTTAATTTACATGAGGTGGAAAGTAATGGTGAAATAAAGAAGTTTTTACTAGCGGGGAACTAATAATTTTGGTTGTCTACTGCAAATAATAATTTCTTGATTTTCTAAAAATGAAAACAAAATGCAGTGATTTTTTATTATTTTATTGTTCTTGACAAGACAAACAACATCAATTTATTACCTAAAAATAGATATAATGATAATATTTAGTAATTGTAGGTAAATTATATTCCAAAAATATTTTTGGAATAAATTTAAAAAATAAAAAGGAAAAAGAAGTAAAGAACCTGTGAGCTATTGGGTCCCACCTGTCCCACGTAGGTGTTTCTATCTCATAAAAGAGCACTAGAATTATGAAAGCAAATTATATGCATTTGCCCCTCACATGCTTTTTATTACCAAAAATATATAAATTAGAGCGGGGCACGCGCGGATCCTCCATGACTCGTTTTCTTTCATACCATTTGCTGCACTCGCTGAAAAAAACTGCTGGTAAGATCAATCAAAAAACCACTCTCCTTTTTCCCCTTCTTCTTCTTCTTTCTTCCTCTTCCTCCTCTCGCATTTTTTTTCTCTTTTCACTCAACACCCACACCAGCATTTGCATCACACACCATCGTCGTTTCATCTCTGGTTTTCTGATTCTTATGATTTCATTTTCGTCGTTTTAGGATCCGTTTTCTCAATTTTTGCACCAGTTTTGGTCGGTTAGACAAGGAAGAGACCAAGCAAGAAAGAAATGGGGAGGTTATTTGTCATAAGTCTTGAAGGAATGGTCTACAGCTGCAAGCACTGTCATACCCATCTTGCCGTCTCTGATGATATCATTTCCAAGGTTTTATTCTTTTCCGCTGCTCTGTGTTATGATTCTGTATTATCAGCATCCATTATTCGTGTTTTGGGCAAGCGTTTTGATGGTTTTTTTTTCTGTTGAGAAATGTTTAATTGGTGGACGAATGAACGAACTTGTTTTTTCCAAGATTATGGTGATGTGTCTTTTCTGTTTCTTGGTTATGCCTGTTTAATTGCTATGTTCTTGGGTCCGTGGATGTAATTCTGAGGATGAGAATGGGTGGTTTCGTTCGAGTAATGGTTGTCCTGTTTTTTAGAAGGACTAATTAGGCAATGTGCATGCCTTCTGTTCTGATCCTTGTTTTATCTGTTTTTCCAGTCTTTCCACTGCAGGCATGGAAAGGCTTATCTCTTTGAGAAGGTGTAAGTATTCCTTGATTTTGGCCTTTACATGCTAGAATTTGAAGTACCTGTAGATTCTTTATCGGCCTTTACTTGATTCACTAATGATCACTGGATTTGAGAGTTTGGTTTTATGATATGCTTTTGAACAAATTTGTGGATGCATTCTTATAACTCCGCCATGTGGCATTGTTCTTGTGAATTAGTTTTAAATCTTGCAAAGTTGTGTATTCCATGAAATGTGTTTGTTGATGGAGATTATAGCAACAAAAGTTTGTTGTTGCGTGTGAGAAATTTGATATTTGATCTAAAAAGTTTGATAGTTATAGTACCAGCCTTTGCTGTAGCCAAATGGCAGTTTCATGTTCCTTGGAATATAAGGAGATGTGGAGGCTGCAAAGCCTTCTATGAAAGCGATACATTGGGTGTTATGTTGCTCCTGTTAGTGAATTTTTAAAGCTTGAATTTATCACCTTCAATGATGGAAAATTGAAAGAGAGTGCCCATCTATAGTTGAACAAGAACTGGCCAGCCACTGTCTTTCATTCAGGGTTGTTACTGTGATCTCACGCTTAACAAGTTTCATGTGCATTTTTTCCTTCCCAATCTTGTTCCTGAATTGTTTTTTTCAAACTGATAACAGAGATAATATCACAGTTGGTGAGGAAGAAGAGCGAATGATGATGACTGGAATGCACACTGTGGTTGACATTTTCTGTGTTGGTTGTGGCTCAGTTGTGGGATGGAAATATGTAAGTTCTGTTTTCTTGAAAATTTCGAGTTTGTAACTTCTTGTTACTGTTACTCCTTTTTCATGCTTTACTTCACCAATTGTTGTTGGGGTGATTTCAGGAATCTGCGTACGATAAGGCTCAGAAGTACAAGGAAGGAAAATTTATCCTTGAAAGGTGCCTATCTATGACTGTCCACTGAGGTGTTGTGCTAGATTATTTCGCTGTTTGTTTTCTGAAACCAGGTTTTTTTAAACTGTCGAGCAGGTTTAAGGTGTTGGGTCCTGACGGGAGCAGCTATATGGCAGTCCAAGAAGCTCAGGCTGCTGAAAGTGATGGTGATGATGTCTGATTGACAATTTACTTAGGAAAACTGACAAATTGTTAGTCTTTTAACTGTAAATCCTCTGCTCCCTAAGTTGTTGTTCAAGCCTCCTTAACTGGGTTATTGATTTTGCAGCATCATTCGTTGCAAAACCATCAGACAATTTGTATTAGATCTTAGCCTTTTTGGCTTATTCTGGTTGTTTAGCAATGAAAAATGCATAGCATAACAGTCTAACCTACTCTCCTTCTGCATCACAATCTATTTTACACAGGTTTGCTGCTGATGCTGAATTGTGCATTAGTCTGACCTTTTTTTCTTTCGAACGACACGTATTTCAGCTAATAGTGTCCCTTAAAGCCCATCCTACCTTGCCGAACGACGCTTCATTCTATTTGGTATGGTTTTGAGCTTGCAGATACGTGGCAGCCCAATTGCAAGTGAAATCCATATTATCGGGCCCAATATTTCAGGACTGATAATAGTACCTGGCCCAATTTTACACATTACAAATGATTAAATTGTTGGCACGTGGTGGATCCACCGAGAAATAAACTCTATGATTTATTTCATACGCAAAAATAGAAGGAATAATTTCTCATTTATAACGGAGAACTACTCATGTTCTATCTCCTAGCTCGTATTTAGATAATTGTTCATGAATGGATGAGAATGTCGAACTACTCAGGTTCTATCTTCTCGCTCATATCTGAATAATTGTTTGGGTGGCGCTTTTTAAGTGAGTGACTACATGCAGAAAAACTCAATCATGGAGAGATGACCTCAACTATTCATAAAAAGTGACATGCACATGCAAATTGTCCATATAGAGACTTATTGATTAGAAATAATAAGAAAATAAAAGGCTGAGAAAGATGAGATAATAAATCCAGTTACATGAGACCAAAGGAATATTAATTGTAGATATGTGGTGGTGCTACTCAAAAAAGCATTGTGCGTGACAGCATGGCCTACAACTCGTGAATCAAATTGCAATGTTTCATCAATCTTTCTTTTCTGGTTTATATTACTTTCCCGATTGCTACCGTAGATATAATTCATCGAATCAATGCTTACAATTAGACTATCCACATTTTTTGCGAGGTAAATTCAATTACGGGTAATCTTGTTAATTTAATTTACGAACATGAAGATCGATTTGGATAACATTATGAGATCCCGAGGTGATAAAAATGAGAGAGTCCTCCTTTTCTATTATTCTACTGATCATAATATGTATGTCACTGAAAATAAGTATTATCACACGTTGGACCCATTTATGTGACATGATACTATTATTATACATTTCTCATAATAAAATGAAAATTATCTAGAGGAATTTGTACATCATGGAGCAAGTTATCAAAAGCTACCATGATTTTGTTTTTTTTTTTTATAAGAAAAAATATTGTAGAGATATTTAAAACAAACTTATAGCTTGCTTAATTAACAATCAATTAAACTCTTAAAATACGAACTCTAGAATTGATTATATTTAGATTGATCGGAAAGCTAATCTACTAAAAAAAATACTAGATGGTGTATTAATTTCTTAATCAATTACGCTTACTAATAATAACAAGTTTAATTATTTTGGAAAGTAGTTGGAAACAGTCATTAGTACGTAATTACTAGGAGTAGAAAACATTGCGATGTGACAAATCTATTTAATTTTTCGCTCACTTTGTAAGGAAATAAAAAATAAAAAATAAAAAAATTACTACGACACAGACCAAATTTGAACCACACGATTTACGAGGCCCACCTAATTTCCATTCCAAAATCTACCCTTAAAATCCTCTCACCCTCACTTTCTTACAGCCGTCGGATGAAATCCCCTGACACAGCCAAGAAATCCAACGGCCCAAGTTTAAATCTCAAAGCATCTTTTTTGAATTCTCGTGTTTTTTTCCTTTTTTAATTATTACTAACGATTAGTCAAGCTTCCTGCATGTGGCTGGACAGAATGTTTTCCTATCAATATATTTTATTCCCGCCTCTAAGTGCACCTGTTTTAGCATTTAATTACAAGCTTGCCATTTAAATTTCCATAAATATAAAAAAGATTTTTTTTTTTTATATATACGGAGATAAGATTCTAACCTAAATTCGAGTTTTAATTAAATAACCAATTAGTAAATACTATAAAAATATAGAAAGGGATTGCTGAATTCGTTACAATTTCTGCATCTCTCTCTCAAATTCTGCATTTATTACTCATTGGCTTTATTTATTTCTCAAGTGTGTGTGATAGTTTTTGAATTGGACTGGATCAACATTTATAAGCAATGTGAACAAATTTAATGTTTTCTTATGGACGAAAAGGACATTATCATGGGAAGGATTTCTACACCCTTCGAGTTTGTTTTACTTGTCGTTTTTAGAGTAAATAAAATAAACAAATTAGAGTTTTTAGTTTTTACTTGTCATTTTTGTCAACCCGAAAAGATAATTAATAGTATAAATTATCTATCTAACAATTACGTAATATGTAAACTAAAAAAGGTAATTAGGCAACACATAATATCAGTCAACGGCATAGAAGATTGTAGTTCAGCGGGTTGGAGTGTAACGTTTTTATGAAGTTGATTATGAGTTCGATTACTAATAATAATAATTGATAATTGATATTATCATATATTATAAAAGAAATGTCAAAAGAAGTAAAGTTTTTTCATACAAAAACAAGAAATGTACCAAAAAAAGAAAAGAAAAAGAGAATTTAAAAAGAAAAAAGAAAAACATAAAGTAGGTAAACAAACGGTAAACCAATCCAGAACTCGATAAAGTTTTCTTTTCTGTTTATCTTTTTTCCAGAATGGCATATTCGTGATTACCTCCCTTTTTCATGTACATTTCTACAAGCTCGTTTGAAAAATCATCCATGGACGTTCCATTTAAAAAAAAAAAACAGACAAGAACGCCACCAAATATTTAGAAAAAAGAGCTTCCCTTTCCGTTCATCTTCCTGCTCAAACAAACCTCATCATCATCATTCATCACCATCACCACCCAACTCACAAAAAATTAATTAATCGATCAAACTCTCTGTTCTTCGCACGCAATCCCTAACTCGCGACCTGCACATTTCACTCATTTCCGTTTATTGTTTTGTATTGTATGGTAGTTAATACAGATCGATCGCACGTACTCCGTTTAAGAAACCAGACTTTCTTCTTCTTCTTGTTCTGTTCGTAGCAGAGAAGATGGTGATGAAGGAGAAAGATGACGAGCTGGCGTTGTTTCTAGAGTTGAGGAGGCGGGAGAAAGAGAAGGAGAGAAACAACAACTTCCTTCTTCTCAACAACTCCTCCGATGGAGCTGCTCATGCTCCTTTAGGTCCATGCGACTTCGTTTCTTTTCTGTTGTTCCTTAGACTAACTTTTAGCTGCTTAAGTAGTACTAATTGTTTTCGTGGACTGGTTTTGATTTTTGATTTTCTGTTTTGTTGGGTTGTAGGAGCTAATCCAGGAAGTTCGCCGCCGGCATCTAGGATAGTGCCGTCGACTATGCTGCCACGGAAGACGGCCGCTGAGAAATTCTTGGATTCGGAGAATGATAAATCCGATTATGATTGGTAATAACTTTAGAAACTTGTGTTTTTCTTTTTTTAAGTTTTGGAATTGTAAAAGTTTTGTTGCTTTTGTTTATTTGCAGTTATTGATATAATCACTCTGTTAGTTTTCTATGTTCTGTTCAACATAGCAGATTCAAGTACCTTTGCGAAAGTGCAGACTTTACTAACCAATCGGGATTAGTTTTTGTGTTGTACAAAACTGGTTTAGTCGAGTGCTAATCAGACTCTGAGCAGCTATCACCTAGCTGGTGCATCTTCAATTCAAATTTGGAAGTTTTACCATTAGGGTTTTAAAATTTCTGCTTTTTGGTTTATATAGTAATATATCCATTGAAATTTCGTTGATTGTGGATTGTTTGGTGATGAAGCTCATTTTTTGTTCTAAAATTTATGAACTTTCCTAATAGTGAAGATGCTATTTGATTTTTGTATATTCTCCTTGTTCGTATGTACCAAATTATCATAATGTGTTCTGTGAACATGTCGTTCGGATCGGTATTAATGGAAGGTCTCTTTTATTCAGGCTTCTCACGCCACCTGGGACCCCTTTATTTCCTTCTTTGGAGATGGAGTCACAGAAAACTATGATGGGTCAGATGGGGATGTCTAATGCTCGCCCCACTGCCCTGAAGTCAAGGGTAAGAACTCTTTAATTTGATGAGTTCTATATGCTATCCAGCCTCTGTCAATTTTGTATTACCACCTATTGCCCCACAGCATACTGCATTTCACTCTTTAAAAGGAAATTGTGTTCTTCTATTATCAAGACATTAGTTCGGTCTTTGCATCCTGTAATTATTTGGGAATTTGTATTCTGTTTCATGCTCATTGTCTGATAGCTTCAAATTCATGGTTTTGCAGTTGATGAATGTCCTGGATGAACCTGCTCCAAGAAGTAATGTAGCAGCGTCTAAGCGTACAACTTTGCAATCTGGAGTGAACTCTTCAAGTACTGGTAACAGGAGGCCCTTATCGGCAGGGGGGACAAGGACTGCTAGTAGACCTGCAACACCTACTGGACGGCCCTCATTACCTACTACAGCTAAGCCTTCAAGGGCTTCTACGCCTACTTCAAGGGCCACCTTGCCTTTAACTAAGCCTGCTCCTCCTCCAGCCAGATCCTCAACTCCAACTAGAACCACGGCACGCTCATCAACTCCAACTAGAACTACTGCACGCTCGTCAACTCCAACTAGAACTACCGCACGCTCTTCAACGCCAACTGCCAGACCCTCCGTACCTGGTCCCAAGTCAATGCCAAGATCAGCAACACCAACCCGCCTACCGTCAACCGCTCCAAGTGCACCTAGCTCAGTTGCACCTCCTGGTCGGTCTTCTTCATCAACCAAGTCACGCCCCCCAGCACTGAAAAATCCGGTGCCATCACGTGGCAGCTCTCCAACTGTAAAGTCTAGGCCATGGAAACCTAATGAGATGCCTGGGTTCTCTCTTGATGCGCCACCAAATTTAAGGACTTCATTGCCACAAAGACCAGCTTCAGCATCTAGAGGTAGGCCTGGAGTAGCAAGTGCTCGATCATCCTCTGTTGATACTGCTTCTAATGGAAGACCAAGACAGCAATCTTGCTCTCCTGCTAGAGGAAGAGCTCCTATTGGCAATGCAAACAGTAGCAGGATCTCCATGCCTGTTAAGAGTAGAGCACAGAGCAAGAGCATTGACGATGTTAACCCAGTGCTGATGGGAACACAAATGGTTGAAAGAGTTGTAAACATGAGAAAATTAGCACCACCAAAGCAAGACGATCATCACTCTACCCTCAGTGGTTCTGCTGGGAAGTCATCTTCTCTTGATAGCTCAGGTTTTGGCAGAAGTCTGTCAAAGAAATCTCTGGACATGGCTTTGAGACATATGGTATGCATCTTCACCCTTTATCTTCTCCAGGAAAATGATTCATATCTCATTCAACTTATAACTATACTGAAGAAATTACCACCATTGTTCCATTGGTGTGGTCAAGTGATAACACATGCTTAAGGAATACTTTGCACCTGTTTTCTTTTGTCATCCTTGCTAAAATGTCTGTCAACTTAAGGAATACTATTTGTCCAATCCTATGTGGTTTCAGGCTTATTATGGACTACTTTCTCATTCAGTTTTCTTCTCTTGACCAGGATATTAGACGAAGCATGAACGGTGGTAACCTACGCCCACTTATGACCAACATTCCCGCTTCCTCAATGTACAGTGTGAGATCAGGCGGATCCACGAGGAGCAGAACAATTAGTGTCTCAGATTCTCCTCATGCCACAAGCAGCAATAGCTCTGAGCCAAGTGTCAACAATAACAACTTTTTTGCCGATAGTATAGACATGGAAGACGTTGATTTCGGAAGTGAAAGAGGAAATTCCTCTCCAACCAGTCATCCCTCATCAAGGTAGGGGATGTACTGGGCTGGAGTATCAACCAAGACTGAAAAACGTTCTATCAATCTGGAAGTTGAATTGCCTTTTGTACCATATATCCAGCTCGATATTTAAGAGGTATGTATTCCATGCGCGGTATGATGGCAGTTGGAAGTGAAATCCATTCGAGAGAACAACCGGTGCATGCATATTTCGGGAACCCGTAAATGTATTAAGTGGAACAATCTCTGTTGGATACATTTGATGAGCCATGTTTATGCACATCTTGCACATGAAGCTGTGAACCACTAATGTTGTAATGAGAACTGTTGTACTACTTGAGATTTGAGATCCAAGAAACCTGAAGAGCTCCTTCAGCTTTAACATCTTTTTTCTGCTAGTTTTCTGGATCTGATTTATATACATATTCATCTTCGGCATGTATTACGGAGAAAATCATGCTAGAAGAGTCGCTTTCTTTGAGGTCCGGCATTGGTCGAGCGATTAGTCTCCTACTCGGAAAGACAGAGAGGAGACGGGTTTCTGCGGCTTGTGCCCAATCCTTACATTTGATTTCATTTGTTGTTGACTTTTACTAAGAAGGTCGTTTAGATTTTATGAAAAAATTAATGCAGGAATGCTCACTGCCATTTAGAAGAGGACATTCTAACGAATGGTTGTTGAAAATGAATGCGTGATTGTGATGCAGCCTAGCCTGTTTTTCTTATTTTTTTCCTTTGACGCAGCCTAGCCTGCTTAATTATCTGCGGCATTTTAAAAACATTGTCTTTGTGCTAAGAAAGTTCGTCTCTCGTCAACGAGAAAATATTTTCTACTAATATCAACTCACGAAAAGGTAAAAGTACTTCTAGAAAATTATGAGTCAATGACGGTAGGTAAACTATTTACATACTATTGAACTAGTAATATTTATTTATGGTCAAACTAAATAAAAAATTGAAGGCCTCATACACAAAGATGGATTAGCCTCTGTTTTTTTATGGTAGATTAATTGGGTACAATAGTTTTTGTTTGCTCTCTTTAATATCATAATGGCTAGTCGTTTCTACAAGCAATCGCCCCTAGATCTTCTCAAATTATAAGAGGCTGCTAGCGTATTAACCTAATTTTTTTTCTCACTAAATTAATAAAAAATATTTTCTTAAGGTTAATTTTTTTTTCCTTGAACCAATTTTCCGATTATTTTACCGATATTTTCAAAAAACAGTCGGACCTCCGACAGTCCGGTGCGGTTTTACCAGAATTACCACCTAGTCACCAACTAGTACTAACCGGATTATTTTATGTTTGTGTGAGAAAAAGGATAAACGACCCGTTGTTGACACCATTCACAGTTCACACATCTCTTTCCAGTTTCCACTTCTTTCTTCAACTTCTGGTTCTCTATTACACGGAAACAAGACCAAATCTTTTTCTTCCTTTCCTCAGTTATGAATTCCACAAGAAAAGGAAAGAAAAGAAATGCAAAACCAATATCGCTATTTTATTCTTTGGAGGAGTCAAGTCCTGGGTTCGAGTTCGACCCGTATTTTCGGGTGGGTAGGTGCTATGGATTGCATTGTAAAAATGATCGACAAAAATACCACTGTTTGATTTCTCGCTCTCTTTTAGTCTCTGTTGCATTTTATCAAACACCCTTCGATCTCTCTTTTTTCTGAGTAGGGTCACGTTTTAACTTGTAGTAGCAGCAATTGAAATCCCCACTTGCTGCCCAGGTTGATGAATGGTGAGTCAAAATTCCATCATTTCTTGTTTGTGATTTTGTCAATATACGTTTGTTTATTCTCCTTTGACTTCTATGTCAGTATTTTTTCGTGTGCTACTATGTTTGTTAATATTATATATTTCTTGCTCTGTCTTCTTGTGCTGTGGTTGTCTTGTGTTGTGGTCATGTCATTACCAAATCCATCAACGACAAAAGTTTTCCTTTTTAACGCTGATAGTAACTGGGAAAGTGTTCTTATTGTTTTGATTTTTTGATGTGTAGATAGAAGGAGGTTGAATTGTATTGAAATGGGCTGTAATTGTTTCGGTCTGACACTTTGGCGTGCAGAGGAAAATCGTGTTCGCAGCCCGCACCAGGTAGAAGGTAAGGAGGATTGGAATTTTGTGCGTGTGTAAATTGATGGGTTAATATTTCTGTAGAATTGTAATTACTATGTCTTCTATGGAATTCAATGCTTTATTTGGTTTATTGGAGAAATAATTGAAGCTATGGAGTTATACATAGGATAGGAGAAGAACTCGATGCTTTAAGGGAATTGCCGGCTGAGTATATTAAGCTGAGAATTCAAGGTTCTATTTGGTTTATGGCGGTTTCTATGGGGAGAAAGGGTGATCTTAGGTTGAGCTTCGAAATGGGATGAACTTTATTGATTCAGAATAGAATTCACATCTCTTACTTTGCATACATGATTCAACACTTTTTTAGACAATCTTTTGTTGGAACATCAAAGTCACTGTACTATTTAGAACTCATAATGTTTGACTTTGAGTAATCTCCCTGCTACTGCATTGTTACATGTTTAGGTTATTTACCTCACAAGCTTACCCAAAAAAACTCACGAATTCTTTGATTTGTGCACTAGAGATTGCGACCAATAATGTAAGGCTCTTTACCTTTAATTCATTGAGATCGGCGACGACAAATTTCCATCCATCAAACAAAATTGGTCGAGGTGGTTTTGGAGTTGTCTTTAAGGTGGGTCGAATTTCCATTGTCTTCTTTATTTGGTCAAAACCACTACCATTTGTGTTAGCGGGGCACATTAGCACTGTTCATGTTGTTTTTTCTCTTTTAATACCTGATAAAGCACCTGAATTTCTCGAATTTATCAGTAGTTATGGTGTTTTAGTTATATTCAAGTAGCCTTACGTCTAATCTGTGCAGGGAGTTTTGAGGGATGGTACTGAAGTGGCAATCAAGACTCTTTCTACAGAGTCTAAACAAAGAGCTAATGAGTTCCTTGCAGAGATTAGAACAATATCAGATACTCGACATCCTAACCTTGTTCAGCTTATCGGCTGCTGTAATGAGGGAAATCACCGAATACTGGTATATGAATACCTGGAAAACAATAGTCTTGCCACTTCTTTGCTTGGTAAGTATCAAAATTTGAATTCTCATACTTAGTTACACCAATTAATTTACCAATAGGGGTTTTTATCTTGCGATGAGTTCGAAGACTTCAAGTTATCAGGGACTTTAATGGTTGTCCATCATCATTACAGGTTCGAAAGGTAAACATATTGCCATGGACTGGCCTACAAGAGCTGCTATTTGCCTTGGTACTGCGAGTGGCCTTGCATTCCTTCACGAGGAAGCTGAACCGCCAATAGTCCACAGAGATATTAAAGCTAGCAATGTGCTTCTTGATGGAAACTTACAGCCTAAAATAGGGGATTTTGGGCTGGCAAAACTTTTTCCAGATAATGTTACTCATCTTAGTACTCGTGTGGCAGGAACAGTGTAAGCATACTTTCTGTAGAATTTCATTTCTTTAGTTGGCTACCTCTTGTTCTTTTTACCTTTCATTATAGTGCTAAGGCTCTTGCCAAACTCTGAGGTCTACTCATTGTGTTCTTCCTTGCTGAACTGATTTGTTTCTTCCACTATTTTTTTCTGCTTCATGCTTGCATATCAATGATACATCTGTTTGTGCTTGCAGGGGATACCTGGCCCCTGAATATGCCCTATTAGGACAGCTTACAAAGAAGGCTGATGTGTATAGTTTTGGGGTTCTCCTACTGGAAATAATCAGTGGTAGAAGTAGCAGCAAGGCAGCATTTAGCGAGGATTTGTTACCTCTGCTTGAATGGGTACGTTTTAAAAATATTCTGGAAACAATTGTAGTATTTCTCTCTCTTTGTCACTTTCTTTTTACAGCTTGTGAGTTGCTTAGAGATATGCCAGAAATTAGCTTAATATTGATGTCCATGGATTTAATTTACTTTAATGCTTGATTAGCCATAAGTGGCTTGCTATGGTGTCGACTAAGGAAACAGAACCTTAAAAATGACACGACTTCATTTGAAATATCGATTGTTGAAAGAATGTGGTCCGCAAGTTAATATAACTTTGGAATGGTTATGCAGACTTGGAAATTGTGGAAGGAAGAAAAGCTTTTGGACATTGTTGATCCAGAACTGATCGATTACCCAGAGGATGAAGTGAAACGCTTCATGAAGGTTGCACTTTTTTGCACCCAAGCAGCAGCACACCAAAGACCCTCCATGAAGCAGATAGTAGAGATGCTTTCCAAAGATGTCAACCTTAACGAGAAAGCTCTAACAGAGCCAGGGATACACCGGTCTCAAAACCCTCAACAGAAGCGTAGTGGTGGTAGTTCATATGAGACATCATCTTCACAAAGAAACAAAGGCACGGAATCATCAAATCATCCAATGATCTCTACCAGCTCGTTTAATGATCAAGGTGATGATTCACAGATACTTCCCAGGTGATGTATCGACCTATGCTTCGTACACCTTTTTCATTCATTCCTCTTGATTCATACAGCCTGTAAAGTCCTCACCTAGAAGTGTAGTAATTAACTATGTTCTCAGGTTAGGCTGAAACATATTCTATGACACCTGATCTGTGACCATGATAAATTAGTGTATTAAGTGTAAAGTTTTGCCAAATCAATTTACGACTTCATATTTTCCGACACTTTTTGCTGTTATATAATGAGTTCGATCAGGTACGTAATGTCAATCGGAACATTATAAACAACGGTGCCTTTCACATGCCTGGTGAGCTTCAATATTGGAAATATATATACAGAAATATCTTTACAAGCAGTACAGCAGAACAATAGCCTCAACCATTGATAATTTAGGTAACTAACAACCATGTTTTAGATCATGAACTCAGCTCATGCGCGGCTAATCCAGAAGTCACGCTAGCGTAAGTGGCACGAGTCAAGTTGATGCGATAAAATTTCCAATCCCATTCATCAGATGTTTTATACACTAACCTAATACTGACTTCTAACAAGTTTTGACACCCTACATATCCAACAAAGCAACTGGTGCCTCACTCTCCAGCAACCGCTACGGTACTCTGATTAGTAGCAGCAGAGGCTGCCGCTGTTGCTGCTACACCCTTACCATCTCTTTTAGATTCTTCAGATGGCGGCCGTTTAGGTTTCATGTGGAGAGGAGGATTGTGCTTAAGCTTCAAAAGAATCTGGCGCATCCTTGACATGTCCGTCGGCTTCCCAGGCTTAGGTCCTTGAATTACAACAATTCCAGTCTTCTTCTTCTCTTCATCTTTCTTCTTCCCTCTTTTCTCTATAACCGCCACTTCTCGCGGTATCAGCTCCCCGATCACCTTCCAGCAATTCTGTTCAGCTTCGCCATGAAACTTCTCCTCGTTCGCCAAAAATAACTGCCAATCACAAATTCCAAAAACATCAAAACAAAGCAGAATTTCAGCTAAAATTTTATGCACAGTTATTTTCAACTCACCTTCTCTTTCTCTCTATTGCTCGCTTTCCTGTTCTCTACTGCTAACTGTCGTTTCCGGTAAAACTCTTCCTTGTAAACTTCCGCTTCCTCTATTATCTCCCCCAACATCTCCTTCTCCTTCTTCTCCTTCTCTTCCAATCTCCTCGCATTCTCCCTGCACTCATGACGTCACAAACTGTTCGACAAAAAAAAATATATAAAGGACAAAGCTGTGAACAGTTACCTCTGCCACTCTCTCAGCGCAAAGCCTTTTTCAGGTTCCATCGGCAAGATCGGTCCGCCGTCAGCACCGCCGGATGGGTACACGTGGTATTTTAGAATCGGCGATGAGTTGCTCCCAGACTCTTTGACCGGGTCGGTACCGTCGATGAAGTTGTAACCGTCATCGTCGAAGGGACCAGCGGAACCGGAGCTACCGAACGATGACATATTTCCGTTAAAAAGCCACTTCTTCTCGCTGCTCGGTGGCTTTTGTTTTGGTCTTTCTTTGGAGTGATGAAAAGATCTTTTTAGTAGCGGCAAAGAATAGGATACGTGTTCAAATAGCATTGGTTAGGAGAAAGGCGTTCCTTTTCGGGGCGAATGATATGATGCCACGTGTTTGATGCATACGACTGCGCTGCCTTTTGGTTTTACTCGTGGGCCCATCCTCTGGAATCCAACAAGAGTTACGGCGGAGACGCTAGCGTGACTTCGCGGGAGAAACCGGTTTATAAACGCGCGCATCTGATTTGGCAGTTATGTTGTTAGAGATCTCTTTTCTTACCTTCCGTTTTGGGCCAAGACAAAGCCCAAAGCCCAAAGGGGTAAAAAAAATGTGACTTTTTTATCACACACAATTTTGAGAGAGATTTGAGATTCCGTAAGTAACTCAGTGAGTGCTTTCTAAGAAGGGCTTGGCTTGGAAAAAGAAAATGAAAG
>NBIL01052624.1:0-11603 GCA_002752925.1 Viola pubescens var. scabriuscula | reverse complement strand
CGATTAATTAATAACTCTTTTAATTAATAAATTTTGGTGGTCCCAAGTGTATTATTTTATAGAGTTTCTACTGTATTATCTAAAATTAAAACAATTGCAAATATAAAGAAAAACCAAATATATTACTAATAAAGAACAAAGTAGCTTGTCACTGCTGCTGATATACTGAATCCACCATCTAAGTCTAACACACAAGCCCTAAAAGCTTAATGTACTAAAATGTTAATGATACAGATGGGAACAAGATGTTACATCTGAGCAAATGTTACACCTTACAGGTCCTACTGCACAATGTCTGACTTCAGCTTGGATGCTGAACAATTTTATTTATGTTTACAAGTTTTCTGCTCCTGCCCACCAAATCACCAAATGCCTTCCTTGGTCATTTTAAGGAAATGGGACAGGGTCATCTTAGGCAGCTCAACCACATCCTTTTTCTTCGTTATCTTTGTCATCTTCATCGGGTCATTCCCCTCTGATTCGGAGACAGTCATGGATGCCAAGTTGTAGAACTGCACGGACAATTCACGTGAAATCACATTAGGCATTTTTTATCCCCTAATGCAGAACAAAAGAATTCTTCAAAATAACAAAAAATGGAGGGCAGAGCGTGACGAGAAAATCACCTCACAGACACCGTGCAGCAACAATCTATGAAAGGGATCTTGGACTCGTAGGGTCAGCACTTCATCGGTGTTTTCCACAATGAAGTCCTGTACGCATGCCTGAAAAAGAAGGGTAATCTGGCTTTTAGCAACAACAACGGTGAGGTTATTAAAGGATACATGATGGGACGATTGAGCATCCATACATTAGCCATATCAACATTTCAAGACAATCAAGATGCTGACTTCTCTGTGAATTGATGGCTTCAACAAGAAGTTAAATGTGCGGAAATGAAACACAAGTGCCTTCAAATTCAATTTTCAACAGCCAAGATGACAAAAGTTATCACTCTAACTACAACATTCTACCTGCTTGCAAAAATACTGCTCGTCTGAGCAATGGATTCATTAAAGGACACGTGTTCTGTGATTTGAAACATTCGTTTGGTCAGTTCCAAATACAGTAAATCCAACATTGGCCACCCAGCAAAAGCAGCTCAACCCAAGTTGAAATTCAGACATGCCTTGAGTTCTAACATTACAGGCAACTGGGCAGGCCTCAGTCGAGACAAGCCCTTGGCATCTTGTATACAAGTGGTGTGAATAAAATTAGACTAAATTTACAATATCTGTTATCCAAGGTAAGACCATCAGTGATCCTAATCCTTCCTAACAAGAGTAAAAAGAATATTTACCTCGTAGCTCTCAATCAGTTCCGTAAGAAAGCTACGGCGAAGCGCATCTCTGGTCCGGCAATCTATTCTACGCCATGCATTTAGGACAGCCATCTTATCAGCATCAACACAATTTTTCCGATTCTCGAATGGTCTACTCAGGCCACTGATAAGATGAGCCTATCATAATGAAATGAAAGATACATTTAGAGTACATAATGTGACTGTACATCTCAATCCATTGCTTCAAGCATACAACTACAAATTAGGAGCCATGTTCTCGCACATTCACATTGATAAAGATAATGGAGTCTCTCATCCAATCTTATCAAACAGCAGAAAACTCGAAGTAATAGAAGATGATTTTGCAACCAAGATAAACTGAACATGATTTAGTGAAAAAATAGAGGAAAGACCTGTCTGTCCATGTCTATACTCCTAAATTTCTCCCACTCCAAAACATTAGTCATGCAGAATGGTGAGAGTGGTACATCATCACCTGTAGAAAGACCCCCAAAATGAATGCTAATATATCACATAACAATAGCAATAATGTCAAGAGACTGTTGTGAACAAAGTATAAGTCCACAAAAAGTTTGCCAATAAGTTCCAGAATCAATCAGTTTCTTCTTGGCTGGATTAAGGCTTCTTTTACACGGACTCTTTATTACTACATTGCCTATATTATCAGCAATTCTGAGGTATCCATTGGTAATCACTGAATGCAAAATTATATAATGACGAATCATCAAGTAAGCCTTAAGATATATCATTACCCCAAGGGGGTGGAGCAAACAAGCCCCTAATTTCTTCTGCATTCAAGTGAGGAACAAGTTCCATCAGCAAACGGTCGTTTATCAATCTTCGAGATCGCCGATTACTGACCTGGAACAGATAAAAGTATAGCATGATTCATAGCAACAATCATTAACTCCTTTGCAGAGTGTGAGCACATATCGAACAAATCAAACCATTAATCAAATCAACAAAAGCAAATAAACATTACATTTCAAGTTACGCTATTTTTTTTAAAAAAAATCTCCATCTAAGTACAGATCAATAGAATCCAATCCTGATCAAGAACATGGAAGAAAAAAAATTACTTTGCCAGCCAAGTTTTCCAGAAACTCGATTTTCTTCTCAACTGACAGCTTCCTTGACTTGGCATTCCCACCCACTGCACAAAAATTGAAAATTCAGCAACTCTACAGGGAAAAAAGAGAGACCCGATAGATTGCATTCAGCAGATATGGCGTAAAAAACAGAAAGACACGAGATTGTCAAAAATCAACACATAAAACGACCAGATTATGCCTAAAACAATCATAAAATAATCCAACAATTGAGATGAAAAGTTTGTTTTTTCTTCTGGGTACCCTTTCGAGGATCAAGAAGAGGAGATTCACGAAGCCCTTCTTCTACCATCTGTAGAACCTCCGTAGTCGCCATGATTGATTGATAATTAGATCTGTAGCTCCTTGTTTTTTTGGGTTTTGTGGAGGAGATAAATACTTAAATAGAGAGAGCCAAACACCGCCTTATGAAAAAATAAAACAAAAACGAGAATGGAGGAATATGCTCGCGAGACGCAAGATTCCGATTTATAAGGCTGTTGTTGTGTTGTTCTTCACTTCTTTCAGGGATATGCTCGTGCTTGCCACGGTATTTAGGGTTTGTGTAAGCTACAAGCGTTTTCATCGGTTATTTTTGGCAAGTGCTTGCAGACCACTTATCTTCGACTCCAAGCGGATTATCGAATAGACTTTTTGACCATATGCGACTGAAGCCACGTGTCCATTGAAGCTGTACTGTAGACAGACACTCTACTTAAATTACCACAATGCCCCTAATTCTCTTGAATATTACTAAAAGCCTTGTAAACAAAGCAGGTCTCTTATACTATGGATTACAATGGTGAACTTCCATTCCATCTCACTTTTAAATGTAAGCATGCTGTTTAATTTATGCGAATGATAGATTTTTTATTTATTAATTGGATATATTAATTACATAAAAAATAAAAAATAATATTTTATATGGAAGGGAACGAATAATAATATTCTAAATTAGTGAAAAATCGATAGATTTTTAATTTTATTTCATGTTCTTATAATGATTAATTAATATAAAACTGGAAGTGTAATTATACTGAGTTGAAATATGATCCACTGTAAAATTTTACTCTTGTAATTCTATTTCGATTTATCACTCGCAAATAATATTAGATAATTGTGCTAAAAGAATTTATATTTTCATCAGAATTCTCATCAATCGTATATGAATTTGTTTAAAATTGAGTAAATCGTTATGGTTCTACTTAAAAACATTTTTAACAAAACGCAATTAAATGTATTTCATTTTACCCAAAATAAATAAATAAATAAATAAATCATAAATGTAAAATTAAGACGGATAGGGGTAAAAAAGAGATCTCAGAGTCGCAGGTGTGCAGGTACAGGCACAGCTATTAATATTATATTATTATGTGTGTACGTATAATGTGTCAGCTCACGACAAAGACAAAATTAAGGAGCGAAAGAGAGCAGCAAAAAGCACAAACCTTTCGCCTACTTCTCCTCTCCCCTAACGAAAACGAAAGCTTGTACCTTTCTTCCCCTCTTCCACCTTCTAACGCTACGTAAGTGCTTGCCTGCTCTTCGTTTCCATGGAAGTTGCAGCAGCTGTTTACATTTCTTGCATTTTTTACCTTGGTTTTTTAAAACACAAGTTTAAATGTTCCTTCTTCTCCTTCTTCTTCTTCTTCTTTTTTTTGGTGGGTTTTATATTCTCATGGGCTCACTCATGAGTGTTTCCCATTGAGTATCATATCCAGTGTGTAAAAAAGGCAGAAACTTTTTCTTAGTTCTTGTTTGCTTCTCTTATTTCCCTTTCATTCTTCCTTTTCTTTTTTGATTCTTGCATTCTATCTCTTTTATGCAAGCATTTTCTCGGATGATGACACAAATGGCAAAAGGTGTACTATCTGACGGTTTTGCTCTTTTGCCATTTCGTCGTCCGTTTTGGTTTTTCTTTGAATTGGATCTCTTGTGAGGTTTTCATTTGATTTTTTCTGCAGTGGGATCAACTCTTCTTTAATTTATCCATGTTCATGTTCTTGTTCCTCAAAAACACAACTTCTATATATATTCCTCAGGTTTTACAGTATTTTATAAGAAATGGGTCTGCTTTTCAGTACTGTCTTCCTCTTTTGTGATTGGAAAATATTATCCAAGGATTTTATTTTTATGTGCGCTATCGTTACAATTTCTTTTGGTTATATTTCTCTTTAATTCTTAGTATTTTCATGTGGTTTCTTCTCTTTTGGAAGGAAAAATAGTTGCTAGTATAATGTTTACTTATTTTGGTTCTGCTATACATATTTCTTTTTATGTTATTTCTGTATTTGTCTACAAGATGCCACCTTTTATGCCATCAATTTAACCCGATTCTTGAGTTTAATTAAGGGAGTGTTTTATCTGAAATTTTTTGTATGCAAATTATAAGGGGTTTAGATACTGAACAATTTTGCAAAATTGGTGTAGGAATGGAGGGACAAAATGGGCATGGTTACCCTGATCTACAGCTGATGTCAATGAATTTTGGTGGTGGTGGTGTCAATGATGTGGTTTATGGTACTGCAGATTATCACTCTGACAATTTTGTTGGATCCCACGGATTGAATGAGAGTTACCAGCATGCAGATTATGCTCTGCCTTTATCTCAATGGTTTCACACCCCAACACCACCACAGAATTACTTTGAATTCCTCAATGAAAACTCTACATTTCTCCAGACACCTCCTCCTCCTAGTTCTGATATGTTACAGACCCTTCCTCCACTTCCTAGTTGCTCACATTTCGCTCAAGAACTTCCTCCATTCCATGGAGAATTGGAGATGGCTTGTGGTAGTTCCAAGGCTGCCAATCAGTTTTTCTCTGTCATGGATCCTTGCAAACCCGAGCCCGGTTCCTATGTGTTCAACAATGAGATGAACTATGAAACTCCACTAATTGTAAGTGACTCTTATGACTCTGGTAATGAAATGAGTAATTTGTCACCTAGACATGTATATAAGCTTGATTGCTGATGCATGTCGATATGTATGTACTATGAATATGTTAGCTGCAGAATCCTGATTCATGGGCACAAGAACAACAATGTGGTGGCATTGGCTGTGCTTCTCAAACTCATCCAAAAGTATCAGTTGCAGCATCTGTTTTTCTGTCCGAGCCACAGTGCACTAGTAGTACTGCAGCAAAACAGATCAGAGCTGCAAGAAAGCAGGTCAGAGCTGGGACAAAACAGACGAGAGCTAACGATACTGAACAAGTAAGCAGAACACCTACAAAAACCACTAGACATACTAACAGCAGCGGCTTAGAACAGAATGCTACAAATTTTTTTGGCATATCATACATTCTTTTGTCTTGAGAATTGAATACAGAACTACAGAAAGAGTCTTACTTACCATTACAAAGTTCGGTTTCTATGCATTTAATATCTCACATTCTCATCCTTAATCCAGAAACGCAGGTTAAGAATTAATGAAGAGCTCAGTGCCTTACGGGAGCTGTTTCCTCACTCCGTAAAGGTACGAGCTTGTGAATGAACTGATGAAAAATGTGACTATATACATGATTATTGGATAGCATGCACTGTCCTTGTTCCCTTTGTTCGTTACCTCTCTGTTAGGATCCCATCTGTTGTTTTAGGCCACTGTTCTGACAGAAAATATGGTCATTTGCAGGGAACCCAAGCAACTGTAATTGATGAAACTATTGACCGAATCAAGTATTTACAGCTTCAGATGAAGGTACATAGTTCCTTTGCGTAGAGATGAAGACACTAAACACACACAAGCAGAGTCACAATTGCTTCTGCTTATCATATGATCATGAAAGATGAAAAAAGTAACTGAGTTATAGTTCTTCAGATAATTATGATCTTCCGGTCGAATTCTTTCTTAAATGTTATGGATTGCCTTAAAAGACAAATAGACTCTCTGAAATTTTGAATCTTTCACAAATATGGTCTTAGATGAGGATCAGAGGTCATGTAATTATTGGTTTTGTGCCATATTTGGTTCATCACAGCTACTGTGATAATGCATGCCAATAGAAATAGAAAACAATTCAAGATTTTGATGAATGAAAATCAAACTGTGCAGAAACTTAGCCAGAGGAGATTGTTGGGAGGACCAACTTCTGGGCGTTTTGTTTTCTTTGAGGTAATTAAAGATTGCCGTCCTGGTTTTTTGTGTTTTGTTCAATTTCTCTGTTGAATTCTTCGAATCGCAACGAATTTTGCAGGGATATGGTCACTATATTGTCAATGAGAAGATGAATGAACCACTGGAAGAGATTATGGGAAAGCTGTTGGAAGCAAATCCATCTGCTGCTATTAAGTTGTTGCAGAGCAAAGGCCTCTTTGTCATGCCCATGTCATTGGCAGACAGCATTTAGAAAAAGCTCCACAGGCTTAGACTTATCTTGCTTTTGTCTTTTTCGCTGGATGTTTCTTTTGTTTTGCTGGATACTCAAATCAAAGTAGTCACTAATGTTTTGTCAAAGTTGTAAAACTTGGAGAGAAAATCCGGTGACTTTTAAATTAAGGTTTCATTTCAAACAGTAAATGTCTGATGGTTTTCTCCATCGGGTCGGATCAGTAGTGAGAGATTAAGAGATCTCTTACCAGGTCATGCCCGCTCTCATCGCGCAGAGACGAAAAAGGAACGAGCCAAGACGCAGAAAAGAAGAAAAAAGAGAAGTGGCAACCAATACTGACGTAGTATACATAATATAAGACGAAAAGAAGCTAAAGAAACTTTTCTCATTTTTTCTATTTCTGATCCTTTGTTTGTAACAACTCGCTACTAAGCCAGGTAATAATGAAGTAAAGAACAAAGAATTTACATAAATAATGTTTATTTTCCATTATCATCTATACCGGGATCTATTTTAATTACTAGAGGCTCGTGCGTATCTAGATGTGGATCGGCAACGACTGGTAGCATCGTAGGAGTCAAGGTGCCCTGCATTTCAGCATTTGCAGCCAGCTCTCTGTCCAGAGATTCCTTTGCAACTTTAACAGCGCAAACCAGCATAACGACTACATGGAAGATGAAACAGCAGAAGAGTAAAGACACGGAAAAAGTTACAAATCGTTAGCTAACTGAAACTAAGAAAATACTTGAGGTGCCTATATTATCAGATTTCACAAAAGAAAAGAGAGATTGGAATCCCATCACAAGACAAAATAAATCTGTTTTGGGGTTTGACGAGAAGGGCATTATCCAAATCACCATCATGTTTATATTTTGGTTTCAAAACAGTCTCAAGTAAACTACACCAGGCTGAAACACAGTAACAAGAACGAATTTGTCGACAACTCACCTGAAACCATAAAGCCCAATGCCATAAGCACCTGCAGTCACAAATGTCGGAGTCAGAAGAGGACAAGAAAGTAAGGCTTGTATAGAACAAGTTGATTGAGATGGGTCCAAAACAGTGTAAACTGAGGAATTTATTATCTATGTGAATAGACCTAGCATGAAGAACACTACAAATTCTTTCAGGTCATTTGCTTGGGATATTTTTCCCAAACGAATTACAAATACTTTCATAATAAACAAAACAGAACTCTTTCACTACTTTGTTGGGGATTGAGATTAGCTCACAGGAAAAAGTGACACAATAAAGACCACGTAAACTTACCCAACGTGTTGTTGAGACCTCACTCCATCCATGAGAGATATCAGAAAGATCCTTCAGAGTTGTTCCAACATATACCAATGCAAATGTTATTGGCTGCAGTAAGAATCATACCAGTAGCTCAGTAGTTTTCCGAAAAGCAAAAACAGGGGGCATAGCACTCAACTATTACACTATAGAGCACAAATTGTGGTTTATTGCGAAGTCAAGTTTGCTAGACGAGGTGGTTTTGGAAGTGGGGCTGAGGGGCAATAGCGGTGGTTGTCCCTAACCCTTCCAGGCCACCCCCATCAACAGAATGTGAGACCCCTGGTCAGAAATCTCCATTTGACCACTAGATTCCCCCCTTTGGAGTAAAATTTAAAGCAAACATTATTATAAGATAATGAGATATTGTAGCCCATCAACTCACAAAATTAAAATTAAACAGTGTATACAGTACTACTTTCCTAATTCATTCAGTTAGACTTTAGTAACACGGTCACAAAAGAACAAAGATGTTCTTGTATGGTGAACCCCTTAATTTACAAACTCAAGCTTCTTTTACCATAAGTGCCTGCACTTTATTTTTCCTCAAATTTTTAAGTTCCTGCGGAAGGAATGTTGTAATTTCAAGTATCATGTAACATGTTGACGAACATTCCAGGGAAGAGTAAATGACTCAATTATATTTCCACACAATGCATTTTTAAAATCTCATCTCCCAAGAAGCCAGAAGGATACTGAAGTCTTTCTTATTCTTATACTTGTGTTTTGAACATAACAAAGGACAATATCCCCTGTGGGAAGAAAGAAACCAGGATGTGTGTAGGCAAACAAATATCCATTCTTCAATTTAACATCTTGTGACTAAACTAACACAGAAAACTAGCTGCTTATGATGAAGAATTCATAAAAACCATTTAGGAGTCAAGTCAACATAACATAGCACACTTTGACAAATGGAGAATAATTAAAAACAGTGGATGTTAGCAGGAATAATCACCATCATTCCCAACATAGATGCCAGCATGAAATCCCCTAAGCGAACAGGAGTCACGGAAAGGAGATAATTCAGCACGTTAAATGGTAGTAAAGGAACAAGCCGGAGGAGCAGAACTATCTGTTAAAGCAACACAGGAAAAGGTCAAGCACCCAGCATACTTAAAGACGGATGCAAAACAAAACAATTGAGCTACATTTTGGAATAGAAATCAATAAAAGAAAGCGACTATAATATCACCAAAGAAATGCAATAGTAATTAGCCATGTAGCTGTAACAGCAAAGTTAAAGAAACCCACCTTAAACCCTGATCTTTGAACTGCCACAGCAACCGTTTGAAACTTGGGATAATGCTTCAACTTGGACATAACATATGATTTTCCAATCTGTGCCAGAGAAACAAAGTTGAATATCCCCAAAATCAAAACACTGAAAAAACCTATTCATTCAGCACTTGACATATCAAAAAGAGCTGAGAATTGCGTTAGTATACTATGCATCCCCATATATCCTCAAACATAAAACCAAAGCGTGTCGAAAGAAACTCACCGTTCTACCAAGAAGGAAAGCAGCTGTTGCGCCCAATGTGGCACCAACCGAATCAGCAAGAAATCCAATAGGCAGCCCAAATAGATAACCACCTCCAAGCTGTGAAATGCAGAGAGTAAAACCCCAGATGTCATATCAACCAGTAAGAAGAACTAAACAACATTGAGATAGTAACCAAGACAACAAGTCCTACCGTAAGTACTGAAGCAGGAACTGCTAGAATCGTAAGAGGGATGTACAAAGCAGCCCTTCACATCAGAAACATTAAAAAAAATCACAATGAAATAATAGATCACCAAATGGAAAACTTCGAGATCATTGTTAACCATAAATTACTCACAGCACAAATGGACCCCAAGCTCCAAGATCATTGTTAATCCATAACAAAATCCTCTTCAAAGTCTACATAATTAAACAGAATAACAATCAAATTAACTAATCAGTCATATGAAATCGAGAGAAGATGAGATGCAAAATGCAAGTGAGGGAGGGGCGTGCCTTTTCGATGGGGAGGTAAATGAGGGCGATGGAAATGGCGGCAAGGAGGAAGAGGAAGAGGGCGAAACGGAAAGCGGAGCCGCGGGTGGGTGAAAGCACCGCCATGGAGGAGGAGACGCGGCGCTTCCACCGCTTCAAGGAAGAGATACCGACTACGTCATCGTCGTCGTCGTCGTTTATGTCAATGCCTGAATCAGGCTTCAACGACGCGCGCGCTCTCAATCCCTCCACTTTTGCCAGATTTACTCTCTCCCCTCCCTACAAAAATTAAATTCAACTCAGTCTAACTAAATTTAGAATTTTTTTACAAGATTTCGCACTCCATAACTATAAGCTACTTTATTGTATTTTTCTCCTTGATTTTATTATGTTTTTAATTTTTATTTATCGTGTCGAATTAATTAATTAATTATTATAAATTTATGATGATGATGATGATGATGTGTTTCATTATGTTAGTACACTTTTACAGTTTCGTAGATTATACTGTAATTAACTTTTGCCCTCTTTTAGTAGTCGGTTTGATTTGTTGACTAAACCAGTCGAGTCCACGGACCCATTTCGTGAATTGTTGTGGGCTTCAAATTGGCGCAGCCCACTGGGCTCCCGGTGAGTTGTGGTCCAGTTTCCATGAGCCCATTGTACATGCAAAAGATGTAAAAATCAAGGAAAGCCCACTTCAGAAAAGTCCACTTCAATAACTACTAACCAGTCCATAATATTATGGGATCTTTCCAATAACTTCAAAAATATTTTATCACCAGTAAATAATTAAGGAAGCCAGTGTTATGTAGGAATCTTTTCTTGTTGATGCAAGTGCAACTACGCATACGTTAATGCACTATACACTACGTTAACATAATCGATGAGTCTACCACCTTTTTTTACTACTAAAACTCATAATTTATGAGTGATCTTTTATTAGGCTAGTAATTATTGGATACTCTCGGTAAAAATACTGAATAACGATGGCAACAACCATGATAGGTACAGACTATACCGTACAGTGATATCAGACGGACCTGTTGGATTACTTTAGGGCTGACCAATGACTTTAATGTAGGTATAATATGTGTTGGGGCATTTTGGGTTCAACACGGACCATTTTAGGCACTTACTCATTAAAACCACTCTCTAACAAAATTAGAAATATTCTTTTACCTGCTGCCTGCTGCCTGCTGCAATACACTACACAGCCCGGCCATGGCCTCGTGGCTAGATTTTAAAAGACAGTACTAGTACTTTTCTTTTGAGTGAATCAAGACGTACTACTACATATAATCATGACCATGGTGATATACAATTCCACAATCATGACCATGGTGATCTTCATGGCCATTTTAATATATTTCTGCCTATTAAAAAAAAAAAATGGTGATATACAATTCCACAATCTGGAATGCGTGCTACTGCTTACATTGCTTACATATATTGTCGGCTCATCATGTAATTAATAACTTTTTTTTTAAAAGGTGAAAAGAACAGCTGTCCCGGAGATCATTCTATTTAGGGAAAATGCAAAAAAAGGTACCTGTACCTTGCGTTTGCACTTTATTTGACACCTCTACCTTTTTTCGTCCTTAAA